>JWZT01000295.1:16867-34432 GCA_000827895.1 Thelohanellus kitauei
AAATTTTGACGAGTAACTATGAATGTAACATAAATCCAGACAATCAGAGGGGTTTTTTCAGAAATTAAGTGTAATAGAACCAATTTCATGGCACCGTATCAATCTTCGCCAGTCATCGTGAAACATTTGGAAACTTTCAAGTTTGAACTAACAGCTTACCACACGGCCAACTTATTGATTGGCATACATCAGCACACTTTCATTTCTGATTGTGTAGGATACAACATCGGCCAGTCTCGATATGATTCGTATTCTGATTTTCGCAAATACCGATTGAAAAGAGGAAAAAGTCGACGTCGCCTGCTACGACCATAAAACCGAGCACGTTTTCATATCGTTTCACCTTTTTCAACGATGATGGCTAGGTTTTGATTTAGCCAGTTGGTATCATGTTTCGACACCAATTTACATGTTGAAGGGGCGGTATACACACTACCCCGTTTTAATGTTAGTTATTCAACGGTTTACGACCTACTTGGTACTTAGCTCAACTACTCTTGGTCATCATTCGACATTGGCGTCTTCTGAACATTTCAAACGTGCTCGACTTTCGAAAACGTTGTTTCAGATCTTTGAGGAGATTACTTGGTGATTTATGTATTAAATAGGTCCCGAATGAGACAGTAAATGGAAGTCATTCCTCCCTGTGATATCAAAAGCCTGGAGGAACAATCTTCCTCCTTCCCCTGAAACAGGACGATTTTACTATCTGCGGATATATTGAACAGAAAATTGACCGTGGTGTAAGGGACTGATTCTATGCATGCCACAACAAAGCACTTCTGTTAGTATGTGCAAGAAAGCCAGAAATAACTTGTACAATCCAGATTATTCGAGTGGGCGAATGAGCCCTTTTCATGACCTTTTATATAATTTAACACATTTTTCTATCAGATTTATACTGATTTTTATGATTGATTCGACTAGATTTTGGATTTTAGGTCATCATTGGTAAATCTATCCTGTAATTGAACAAGTTATTATGGTTTATCTATTTTTAGGGATCAAATAATTGAACATTAATTTCAAAAGGTTGAGTGCTTATAAAGCTCGCTGAATTTCTGTTTATGGGACGTAGTATCAAATGCCCTTACCGGGTTCTGCAACCAAAACCGTGAACTGTCAAGAAAGCTTTCTGCGTAACTAAATGCTCATGATTATTGTTAACTATATTTTGTAACCTCAACGATATTTACTGTGTATTTTGAGTTTGTTAAGAATGATGTCGATTCTTATTAGTTGACAATGTTGTTGGATAATGACTCGATTTTCCACGATATAGGTAATAATAACCATGAATATTTCGATACTCAACAAGCGAAGTGGCGTTTAAAGGGTTTGCTAGCAAAACCAGGTATGTCATGAATTTGAATTTAAATAAAAACTGCACAACGAAAATTAGGTACAAAAAACCGACATATCTACTTTTACAAAAATTTTTCCAAATCTCCCCGTTCAACACATTTTCGGTAAACTGGATTTTCTGGAGCTCTTTGCCAACTCTTTGAAATAATCTGTTGTTTTTGGGAATAACTCAGAGTGGGTTGTTTAGTTTGGAGTCTCTCCATCTCCCGTTCGACATATGCATTATATGATGCACGTTGTCTTTTTTCCGGGTTGCGATCCACGGAGTTGCCTTTTTGGTCATAATTCACTTGTTTGAGTAGATTAATAGCTTCATCTACACCGCGTGCATGGGTAACATCATCATTGATACGGTTCAGGTTTGGGGGAATATCTTTCATCCACAGTTCTTCTTCATAGCTCTGAGTGAGGGAATTATCGGTTGTTTGTTTGTTATTGACCTTTTTAGGTGCTATGTTAATGGTCACTCCGGCTGTTGACCCCACATGACCATGCTTTTTGAGATTATCAGCTATTTCTTTGCGAGTCATTCGCTGAGGCGTCCCAACACCATTTCCGGTAAGTTGTTCCATCTCGGTTTCAAGTAACATTTTTTTCTCCTCCTTTCTCACAAGAACCTCTAATCGTTTTTCTTCTCTTTGAATCTAAGATTAATAAATGAATGAAACCCGAAATATGATACATAAATATTAAATGACCATTTTTTCTAAAAATGACTTAGGATCAAGGCATATTGGTCACAAACTAGTGGGCAATTTGATTAGGTCCCAAAACTGAATTTTACTCGATATACCTCAGAGAAACTGAGAACTACTTCCAACGAATTTAGACGAAAGCGATGGTTGAATGGATAGAGGGAAATGGTAGATATAGGAAATAATAACGATGGATTGGTCACACGACAATAGCTAAAGTCATCTCAAATGACATAAATTCACTTTTGTTTCAGTAATTGTTTGGTTGATGGAAAAAATAGAAGTGCTTCGAAGAAAAGGTACCATAGTCTTTACATCGAATAGAATGGTTTTTCAATATCTCGATCGTATAAAGTGAAATCAACATACTTTTGAGTCAAATAACGAGATTCAAAGCGGTTGTCACATTGAGCACACTATAACATTAAAAACCAAATGGTTGTTGAAGGTGTTTGTCATGGAACCTGTTGCACACATTACATTGATATATTCGGCTCTAGCTATATTATACACCATTTTTCGATCAAAATGTCTGATTTTCGCTCATGTTTCAAATTTTTTAATTCAAGCCGTCCAAATATTTCAATCAAAATGTTCCGATTTTTTACAAATAAAATGAAAATATTCAGACTCTCTTTGCAGTGCTCTTGAGGCAAAGCGTGTCGATTCCTGGATCCTACCATCACAGCTGGTTTCCGAGATGTAAATATATGCTGCTGAGATGGGTTATAAGAAACTTTTCAACGAAGTTACTCATGCCATAATTCAATGCTCTTCCACCCAAAGAAGAGCCGTTGCCGTTTGATCGTATTCAATTGGGAAGGGGAATGATAATGAAGAAACATGCTAAGCAATTGAGATTCTTGAACGTCAAGAATGCTTATCGAGTTATGAAAGCCGATATTTTCAATCAAAAGCTACTTCGAAGCATCTGCTTATCTCGAAGTTTAAGATTTTTAAAGTCTGAAATATGTAACTTCAACCAAAATCACTCTAATATAAATTACAGAGCAGAGTATACTCAGATTTCAGAAAACGATTATGCTTGCGGATACGTGGAAAAAGGCTTTTTGTCGCCGTTCGATCGTATTCATTTGGGAAGGGGAATGATAATGAAGAAACATGCAAAGCAATTGAGATTCTTGAACGTGAAGAATGCTTATCGAGTTGTGAAAACCGATATTTTCAATCAAAAGCTACTTCCAAGCATCTGCTTATCTCGAAGTTTAAGATTTTTAAAGTCTGAAATACGTAACTTCAACCAAAATCACTCTATTATAAATTACAAGAGCAGAGTATACTCAGATTTCAGAAAACGATTATGCTTGCGGATACGTGGAAAAAGGCTTTTTGTCTGAATAGTATTGCACCGAAAATCTTTTTACAAAACATTAATTAAAAAAATTTCGCACGTTTGATTAAAACAATGGGACATTTTGGATGAAAAAAGGTGTAACTGACCCTTACTTGATTAAATATTACGAGAATCCATCATGTTGTGAAATTCATGTTGTTACCTGATAAACATCCAGTTTCTGGAAATGAAAGTTCGTCAACATCTGTGATATCATCTTGAGCACTCCATGGATTTCTAAAAAATCTTTTACATTGTATAAATATGAAAATGTAAAAGATGAGAAAGAGGTTAAAGCTATTGTTTGATAATTTATATAAAAATCATGTCTCATTTTGAAAAACATGGTTAGCAGAATTCGGTGTCGAATTAGATGGATGCAAGACAATATTGATTGACTTTCTACTGAAGTTCAAATCGATAATTTCAAATATTTTTTATACCAGTCATCTAACAATCATATCTCAAAATATCGAAGAAACATCAAAAAACGTGTCTAAAATCAGCTGATTTTAGAAAAAACTTGATAATATTTGGAACAATAGCCCCCGTTTTATGTTGGTGTAGAAAACATGAAAAAAGGGAGATTATGTGAAAAGTTATTTGGTATTATGATCAAAATAATTGATACTAAATGATGCATCTACAAGATTGAGCTGAAGGCAACGAGACCTGTGCATGAGTGTATTCAGGTGAAAATATGAAGACATATTTGAACATTAATCTGTGGCAGATTCGGTATTAAGGATCAAGTGTGATTACAAATGCTATAAGAACATACTTTTCTGGCTTGTTTTCGGTTTGAGATCTTATCGTCATCCCTCCAATATAATTCTTCCTCCTCCTTTCGCTGTCTCGAGAGATCAGCGGCCTTCCTGTCTAGTTTTCTTTGTGCCGCTGCTATGGCTCTGGGATGCATGGGCTGTTTCTTTACCATTGACAGAAAAGAAAACTTCAAAGAGCAAGCGCGCTAATGGGTATATAATAGGATTCACGTTTTCCCCATAAAAATATGAAATTCGCTAAACTTCCTTAATGAACCAAATTAGCAAGATAAAAAATTAAATCAATACACAAATCGCTATCACGTCGTCAATTCTTACAAAGATTCTTAGAATGTGCGCGTTAACCAACTTAAAATGTGATCTGTCGGTGCCCGATGTCAACAGCCAATCTGTTTTTAAGATTGACACGCGACCCATTTTGGATAAGAACGCCACCAGAATTACTCTCCTCTCAGATTAGGAAATAATCCAATTATTGGAGTAGACAGTTTTTATAAGAAACCGCGCCAAATTTTCACTGGATGTATTTCAATTCAGCTTTTAAACGATTTTCTAAAATCCGTTTGTTACCATCACTAATTCACGGTTTTACATGTTAATACTTAGATCCATATCTCATCTATCTGATTTACTCTGCTATCTCCTCGTGCGGATAATCGAAGCATGTTCCGAAATATTTCATATGAATATAGAATTTTTTGAATATTGGACCCCTTATTCGCCCATTTCCCCAACTATTTTGACTGAAAATAGTGATCGACTATCGTAGACTATTCAATTCACACTGTATGACCTGTAATAATCTGGATAAACAAGACAGTTTGGTCGGGCACCATTGTGAATTAAACGGCGGAGAATCTGTTGAACTATCTAACTATTCGCTAGCATGTTAAATTAGTTAAAACATCTAACATATAATGAAGAAACAATTAATTTCACAATTAAAACTTTGGACCCTTTTATCCGAAGAAATAATGCCGAATTGGACTTTTCGAATTCGTGTCGTTATTATGACTTCATGATGCCAAACACAAACAAACTGAAATTGGGTTCTTATTTTTCTCATTCGAATAAAACGGTTTCCACTAACCTTTGATGAATGGGTGGGCAGATTCATATGATATCAAGACAATGGATCACAGATCCCTCCAGCTCCACCCCTTCCTCTTACAGAATTTGATGCATCAAATATTCAGATATGAATGGATAATCGCCCTCCAAATAAAAATCGATTATAATCTAGAAAACTAGAGAATATCCGTTTATACCTACCAATGGACCATTTTCACTAAAATCACCGTCAAGATGGTTTTTTCTATCAAGAAGAGGTTAATTTTAACCAGAAAGGATCCAAAATCCTGATTGATTATAACAAAACCATTATCGGCAAAGAAACATCGTGACAACGGGCCATCCTCAGATGACAATCCTTGATAGGATGATGATCAAGTTTTAAGTATGCTAACAGGTTTGAAGAGAATGGCCAGGAATCTTTACATCATGGATAAACTCTACGATCCAAACTGGCGAGTATTATCAGCTGTTTTACGCACCAATCAGGTCCAAATTTCTACCATAATTTTCCTTTCTATTTTTATGTTCAGGCGTTTCCATTTCTTAGAACAATACCAGGGATTTGTTGCTACTAATAACTGTTAGCCAAACCTAATAATTGTAAATGTGATGGAGCGCTTATCAACACCTTATAGTGTTAAATAGTTTGTCAAAATACACGTGTACTACGACTACCCGAAGATAATCGACACTACAAGTAAAACAGATTAAACATTTGCGACAAAGATTCAAACGGATTGTAACATAATATAGAGATCACGGCACGATATTAGGAGTTTTGTATCTGATCCATAAAGTCAGAAAAATCTGATACCATTCAAAAGCAATCAAACACCAGGATTTTGAGTTTGTTACCTATATCGGTTTAAAAATCTAACCCTTTCGCAGGATAATACAATTGATATAGTCACGATCAATCACGAGTCCTAGTGACTAAGTCACTGCATCCAATAACATCTAACAGGATGGTTAGAAGATTGTTATGATGTAGATTAAAACTATAATAAAAGCCAAAAACATGAAACTGTGTTGCTTGGGATTATTTAGAAATCATCCAACGGAAAGCAACTTATTGTAAATGGTACTTTCTTTGTTAATTAAAGATTGAAAACTTAGAGAATAAAACCAGACTAATTAAAGAATTTAAACTGCTCGATGTTGACGGAGATGGAAGGATTACTGAGATGGAAATGGAGATCTTGCTCGATAAATACTGTCTTTACTTGTATTATGAAGAAATCGGCGAAATTCTATGCTCTAAAGAACTATATGTTGAAGGGAATGTAGATTTGAAAATCCTGAGTCGAATATTGGGGTTCACTGATTCACTGGACGTGTCTCAATAACTCCTCATTAGATGTAGAATATACAATTATTATTTTTCACATCCTTTATCCATTAATTTTGCATATTTCCAAAACATTACTTATAATGAGTTGTGTTTTTCGGAATATGAGCCAAGCGTTTGTAATTACGTTAATTTTGCTTTAAAAATGAAAATTTATTGAAAGTAGGATATGTTAGCTGTAGTAACATATAGGGTAGGTAACTAACTATCAAAAAACGGTCGGGTTTGTCCACTTTTTCCACCTACCTAGTCAATATTATTAAATTTGCAACAATAAGTGGAGAGAAACACAACAAATGACGTGCAGAAAGCACAGATTATCACTAACGATCAAATATCATCCATGTTTAGATACCCAAGCATCTTTATATAGGTTTATCAATGAACTTTTTTGACCAAATATAACAAGGGGGAATTCGAATCATATTTTACATCATTGAGGTCGATAATCGAGCTGCTGTGAGCTGCACACACTTTCAGTGCTCCTTACTTGATTTATATAGAGGTCAAGGCAATTACTTAAAAATTAGACACTTTTCGGACACACTCGGCATGCTTTTACTTTTATTACCTGTCTTTTATTCAAAAATATACACGGTTTTCGGTCAAAATTAGACTCGAAAAATGCCAATATGGAAGGGACAACCGCTGATTGGGACTTAAACCCCTGTAACGCAAATGCAATATACATCGCAAAACATTCTTAAATATTTATTTTTGCAAACGTTACCGTTTTTTGCATTCAAAATCAACAACTATGACGATATATGATGCTCACTCAAATATCTAGTTATTATTAACGATATTGTGGCAAATATAGACATCTGTCATGCATTTATTCCCAAAAATAATTAAATATATCACGAACACAAAGTCTGAATTCAAAAAAAATCATCCACATGTTACACATAATCGTTGAGAATAATCAGGAGTATGTGAATGAACAATATATATATATATATATATCGCTAGTTGTTGATTTTGAATGCAAAAAACCGGAACACGTTGAGCACTTTTAAAACACTGCCGTTTTTGAACCGATGTAGCTGAAAATTATAAAACCTGAAACAATCATATTAAATCCATGAATATTACAGTTTTTTTATCGGGAAATGTTACCAATTAGCAGTCAAAATCAGTTTGGCTCAAATAAAATCTGGCTACTCACAAAACCCGTATACTATTCACCATGCCGCATTGCTTCAATTCTCTGAAGCATGAGCATTAACTATTTAACGTTTTGCTTAATTTGTGCTTTGTTTAAAGGCTGTATACTTATGCAAAGTCATCCACATTCAAAACTATAACAACTGTTTTAAACTGATTTCGAACAACATTAGGGTTCTAATGTAGCGGAATCTCAGATATCGGGTGTTTTAGATGTTCTATTATTGCCTAAAATTGTGTTTATGCCGAAATCTGCTCCATATATGGGTAAAATTAAAGAAGAACCGTTAATTTTAATTCGAACTGGTGATTAAAAACTTTATTTGCCGTTAAAATAAAGTGGCTTCACGTCAGATCTGCGTTGAGGGAATTCCCCACAAGCAAAATCTAGAAGCCAGGCTTGATGGGATCTTCGACTTCCATGAAGTTTCTGTAAGGAACACCAGAAAAGCGTAACCAAAAAAGCAGAGAAGCGCAGAAACTTCGTTTTTGCAGTTTAAAATCAATGTAGGATAAATTCTTCACGACATCTTCTTAAACCCTAAATTCCATACTTGAACAGTTATTTGAATGATAAGTAGCTGTCTTAATTGCATTTGGGGAACTAGCGGAATTATTTCACACAGGATTCCATCATTTGAAGAAAGTGAAACATGGTTTGTTAATGAATGAAATTCGGCACAGATAAAACATTCAATTGTTATAGAAAAGAAATTAAATCGTTAACTAGCGTAAGCATTCGGAAAACATGGTATCTTGTTAATTTGTTGTAAATATTCACGTTTTCAACTAAATATAATCGATTTATAACTTGATTGTACTTATATTTAAATTCAAAAACTTTAAATAGTTATATTTTCAAGCTCTAAGATACAAACCATATTTGATAGAAGACTTCGGATAATTACGACATCTAACGATTGTTTCGTTATTAGTTTTCTTGCTTTGGCCCACGTTCGATTTATATCGGTTCGGTTAAACTGGCAACTCAGTATATTCTGAACAAAAAATCAAAATTGAGGCACTTTCAAAATTCAACTCCGTTATTTTGTTAACACACGAATAATAATACTCAAACAGGATAGCGACCAATCAATTTTTTCGTTTTATTGATTCCTAATTTGATCAAGTATGTTATATAAATCGTTTTTCAATGCTTTTAAAGTAGAAAACAGTCACTCCACCTTTTTTGATTGTTTTTTCGGTGTTAATTTCCATATATTTAAAATGGCATTTCCAGAAATCCGTCAGTTGAAGTGTTAGAGCTAAAAAAGTGAGATAAAACACTACATTGTTCATAAAACATCACAAATTCCTTCAGTTCCAAATGTTATTTGGTTTGATAACCATTAAATTTAACACAAATGACGAAAATATATAATAAAAATTTGAGAAGTTTAGATTCCTCCAATCGGTGATGGATCCTCCATTGTTCCCAACCTCCAACTACACTTCTATTTTTTCCATAACTGCGATAAAATTTACATGCTCCCCTCATGAATTAGAGCCTTTGATATTCTATTTACATGAAATACGCTGTGAATGGTTCACAAAACCTGTCAGATGAAATCTTTGGAAACAGGAATTGGGGCGTACAATTAAGTTTGTTATGATGGTTAGAGTAAATGTGATTATATTAGATCTCTTTACCTAGTTTTCGGTCCAAATTAGCGTTTGTCCTGTCCAATTCGATGCGGCTGTTTTTAGCTACGGTTTCCAGTTAAATTTGGTTTTTCGTCTGCCAAATTTGACTGGAAACCGCCACAAAAAAAGTTTCACCAAATTGGACTGGACAAACGCTAATTTGGACCAGAAACCCCGGTAAGAATATTATTTAAAGTTTATGCCCGAAACGATAAGATTCAAAGAAAAATCAATAATTACTCATTATTTATCACATTCATTTAATTTGGAATTGACCGAAACCGCAAGATTCTCCGCCTCTTCTTTGTTTGGCGCACTTATTAGGCAAATACTTACTCTAGAATCTTTATTCTAACCACGCTGATGTTTTCATGGCAGCTAATTTGATTTTGGTAATTTTCTAAAATTTCTGAAACGAGACCCTTTTCAATTTGAAGGCGTTTTCCACTACCATTTCCTTCCACAGAATTCACGGTGCGCAATATTCGACCACATACTTTGACACGCGTGACATTCTTTTGCGTGAAAAATGACGTTATTGGAATCTATATCTAAAACCACTCTTTAAGATTTCCGGAAACAGGACAGTTGGGCACATGCGCAACATTAATGTCTGGCTTAAGTTTCTTATGGCAAATCTAATAACTCTGACCTCAACTGTATCGGTAGGATTCACAAAAAAATCGACCGAGAATATAGAGCATTCTTTGAAGGTTTGTTTCATCATGAGAAAGCAATCGTTGAGATGCCAAAGAATGATCCTTCAACATCTATATTTTCTAAAAGATCCCTGTAACGACTTTCTAATATTCTTTAATCAGATAAAATGGACCGCGCAAAAAGTTTCACAAGATTCGCTGTGCCACGTGGCCGACGGTTCGTGTCATCATGTAAAAGAAAATCATAGGTCTCAAGAATAACCTAATTATGTATATATGATACACTGCGACGCTCGAAAAACCAACTCCTATGAAGTATAGGGGTTGTCGATCTATTTAATAATCTTTGCAATCTATTAAATAAAAGTTCTCACAAATCAAGAAATAATTGCACGAGAGGGACAATTCACCTTTTTTTTTATCAACTTTTATTTTTTCAATCCACCTCAAAATTCTTAAGTAAACCCAAAGGTAAACCCAAAGTGTAAAACTTGAGAAACGATATTTGCCCTAAAATCGAATGTTTTTTGCTAAAACAATGGCAACATTGGTTATAACTGTGCCAAACAAGAAGTAGACTATTTCTTTTTTTCTTTAAATTTGTTAGAAATTTGTAACATTTCACAAACCCCGTATTTCGAATGAACTATCTGGGAAGTGACTCAATGTACGATGGATGTTTTTAATTATTCTCAATCCGGCATAAATCAAAATTAAAATTCAAAACTTCCTTGTTCGATTGGCGTGCAAACATGTTTGATTCGTTTTCAGACCCTGGTTCGTGTTTGATAAAAAAAAGATGTTTTCACTTTGTTAACTGTTAATAGCATCCGAATGACCTGTAAATTTAAAATATGACAAATACAGGTTAATTATTCCGCTCATGCTATTATTTTTTGATTTGAGGTAACTTTTATTAAATGGGTTGCGAAGATTATTAAATCGTTTGCAAAGACTATTAAATAGATCGAAAATCCCTATATTATAATAAATACTCTAGAATATAAAATTACACCTTTGTAATTCAACTTTGCCATAATCGGTCCTTGAAAAATACCTAGAGTTCTATTTAACCATAATAGTGTAAATACATTAAAACTTGAAAAAATATATTTTTGAGAGAGTTCACACTCAATTCCAGCCTTCAATAAGATCTTGAAATTACATTTTTAATATCATATACATTACAACTCGATCCTATTGAGTTACTATTTTCATAATGTATCCAAATTATAAAAACATCTCCTGCATCCGAAGAGGAGGAATTATTGACGGATGAAAAACTTGGTTTCAAGTGGTACTGGGCAGGTAGGCAGGAAGAGGGTCAAGGATGCGTACGAGAGGCTATCAGATATATATCAACGTCACTTCAAAGGCTTGAATTTTACCTAAAATGTACTAGAATTACAGTAAACCTTGTCTATTTTTCAGCCAAAAAATATTTTCATTGAATTTTGACTAGAATTAATATTTCTTAATTTTCGTTTTCATGTCAATTGCCACGCTCAGAATAAATGATATAACCCCAAAAATATCAGTCTGAATTAAAAAAAAGAGATTGTCAAGTATCCTTGATATGTTGTTTCTATATATTGAATCGAAGTTCATTGCCGATGAGTGAGATTTTAGACAAATTAAAAAATTTAATCGATCATTTTCAACTCAAAGTACATAAAACTGAACTTTTTCATTTTCCAAAGCTATCTGAAAGGTTAATTACTGCCCAAAAATCAACTGAAATGTTAATTTTCATGTTATTTAGAGTAAGATTAATGCGTTTTTCTGCATTTTACCACCATTTTTTGAAAACCCTGTCTTTTTTCAACCCAGTCAATTTTTCCGTTTTTTCCAAATCTTGTCCCCAATAATTGAAAATAAGACAGGGTTTACTGTATATATGTTTAAGTTTTTATGCATTTCGATTTTATTGACGAAATTAAACTTTCAATATTTTTAAAGACCCGGATTAGTACGAAATTGAACATCCAAAACGTGTAATAAATTCTATTATTTAAGTTTTCTTTGACTGTTTATAGTCTCTGTAGATGCGATCTTACATACTAGCCAATAAACCAGATTTCTACAGATTTATTATTTAACTGGATCGGTATTCTATATAAATATTATCATGGGACAAGTATAAATATGATGGGAATGCGACACAAAATTATGTCCCATGGCCAACCATGGGAATTCAACACTACAACGAAGAATTGTTTCGGCTGAATGATTTGGGATTCTTTACATTAGACTTATTATGGCAAGGCTTTGGGTCCGATTTCTGAGACTTACATCAATTCAGAACAATAAATTAAAGTGCTCAGTTTAGGAGGATGACTATCTATTCTGTAATGTGTTATCGCGCATCTGTGAATTCAATAACGTCCGGGCACGTTTTTATTAACTATTGTTACAACGAAATGACCAGTTTTTCGATAAATCTCCACGATTTTTTGGCTTTTAATTACGAACGAAAATTTGAATATTTCACCGAAAAATATTGTCCCTCTTTCATCTCACAAACTCTCAAAATTTTGATTATATCTGAACTGACGATGGTAAAAGGTAATCCAACCCTAGAATGAGTACTCTGATGACCAGGAAGATACTTTGGTGATGGAACTGAGAGATGATATCAAAGATTGTCTAATCGCGGTGTTCCAATCGATATAGATTCAGCCATATTTTTAGAATGTCCTTTCACTTTTTAGCTCCAATTCATTCAATACATCAAGAGGTCACCTGTTTATTTTTTATCTCCGTAATTATAAGAAGAACTCACTTTTAGCTGATTTTAATCCAGTTTTGGAAATCATATTCAATACCCCACCTGATGCTCATTCGCTATTATCGAAACTCGCTTTATGCTTTTGCGCTATTTCGTGTTTGTGTTTACTCATCATGAAAAGCTATCCGAAGGGTCAGTAATTGGTCTTGATTCAATATACAAATGGTTCACTTGCCGGTCTGAACTGACTACTAAGATTGTCTTTTATGAGACAATTGAAAAAATAGATTTTGATCAATATTTAATCCCATATTTTGAGGTACGTGGTGGTATCAGTAGTATATCACTAATATAATTATTTTCTATCCTAAGATATCAGATGTCTCACGTCTAGGGCAATTAATTGCTGATGAGATCAACTATTTTTCCCTTACAAGGTTGACATCTTGTTGTTGGAAGATCTTGTGAATTTTTACTGTAAAGTACTGCTTGAAGTAAGTTTTGTTTGATCAGGATACTGCAATTAACACTACTCAGAATGGTTTTGCACGTTTAGGAATATTTATGATGACAGCATTTGCAAAGGCGCTGAGAAACGATAAGGGAATCGATATGAATGCTGATGAAAATCCAATCATCGAGAAGGTTTAGATATCGATGATATTTTTTGGAATCGATCTATGTGTTGAAGTTATCAATCTTTTGAAAGATAACGAAGAAATGTGCGAAAAATCACGTGAGGTTTTGAATTTTATCATACATGGTGCAGGCGGTACGAGCCCTGATAATGAAAATTTATCAGAACAAGTACATAAAATTAACTTCAGTTACTGAAAATTTTACCTGAATACGGGATTTTCATGTTTCATTCGTCCTTAATACTCATTGCTCATGGTGGTTGAAAAAAAAATCTGATTCGGACTGGTTCCTGAAGCATTTCCATGTATCGAAAGAATATAGTTGGGCTACTTTTGAACACGCATCCACTATGCTGTCCCAGAAAGACACGAACAATCATCCTCGTCATATAGAACGCCTTATGAATCAGCTCAGATCGTTTTTGTGGTCTAATCCAAAAATATTATAACATCTCAATGATCGAGTAGTGGGTTCAATCGATATTGTAGGGCTGATCACTCAATCATCCCACGGTTTGTTGTCGCAAGATGAGTGCACCTTTAATGAATGCTACGAAGTTTTGGTTCAACTGTTCACTCGTCCTTGGACCTCAGTTTATGACACATGATTTAGATTTCTAAAAAGAGACCAGAAACAGACTCCAATGTAGTGCATTTGTAGAAGTCACATTCCCACTTAGTTGTTAAAGGTTATATACGTTAAATATAGATTGTGTTGACGTCATTTTTTTTACAGCGGAATATCTCGTTTGTAAAAGCATGTCATCACATTTTGCGGATCATGAATGCTGAAGATGGGTATGACATTGGAACACTCTTGAAATCTGATAAGGATCATTTCTACGATATCTTGAAAAGCTATCCTAAAGAAATGAACCTCGAAGAAAGTATTTTGGACGATTTAATAAAGATTATAAAGTTCGCTTTGGTTTTATTGGTTCATCCAACAAAAAGTAAGCAGAAAATCTAGCGGTTTCAATTAATTCTACGTTATATAATGCCTAGTTTATTTTGATGCTGTTATCATATTCTCTTTGAGTTTTTTTAGATTACAAAATACCAGATATTAAAATGAACAGAACCAAAGTGTAAAAAATGACGTATGTGGTGTGTGAGGTTCTGAAATCTAAATTAATCAATATTTTGTATCCGTGAGTTTGTTAGCGAGCGATGAGTCCCGTTTTAAGAATTCTTTTTATTATGGACATGAATAAAAGTGGGAATTCTAGTAATATTGGTCATTCTATAGCATTGATTTGAATGAAACACTGTTAATAGATAATAAATGTACTGTTTTATTTTTGATTTTGGTTTCTGCCCAGGAGGTAACTAAAACCTATACTGGTACATTACTGAAATGACTTTAATTCGACCGAGTTTACAACTCTATCAACAAACCCCTATCCTCTTCACAGCTGTAAGCTAGATTATCACTCTTCTGCCCGTTGGCAACTTATGTTCTGCTATATTCTCAACAGCTATATATTCACCGTAGTTTTCTACCCTTAAGGGCGTCGTTACCGAAGTGGCATTCGCTTGTTGGAAATAAATAGTGAACGTTCACGATTAAGATTTAGAAATGCAACGTATTTCAAGCTTAAAATATGAGATCCAGTGGAAGAATTAATGCTGCTAGAATGTATAGTCAATAGATTTTAAAGTCTGCGGCTTCATACACATCGAGATTGTTTTTATCGACTTTGTTTGAGGTGATGATTATATTCACCACACCAACCAGTCGAAGTTCTTACATTTATAAATACTGGAATAAAAATCAAATATTTGGTAAATAGGTTATCTGGGAGAATTTGTGAACTGAAGACAGGACCTCGCAATCAGTGTTGAATGCGAGAGGTGATGAGGAAATTCTTCATATTTTTTAAAATTATATGAATAAGGTTGAATTCGTTAAATTAAAATAAAAAGCAAGCTAAATGCTTTTATTTTCTCTAATACAAGCTGAAATTTAGGAATCGAAGTAGTTTTAAAAATATTTACCTTCAAATAACCCCATCATCGAATTGACCGGTTAAAATAGCGTGTTTTCATGTTTATGGCAATCCAAATTTATATTTCCGAAAATCGAAAAGTCTTCAATTTAATTCTGAAGCCAAAAATAATAGTAAAACCGATTTAGAGGACCATAGTACTCTTTCCTCTGTCCAATTTATTTATATCTTACTGAAAATTGAAAATTGTATGAATGTCTACAGCCACATAGAATACTATGTTTCAAGATGTATTAGACTGTGAAAAAGCGCTGCATTTATTTTAATTTGTGTAATTAAACTTTTTTTCATCGAAATTTAATAAATATAAAAAATTTCTGCGACACCACCCGCATTCGAAGTTAATTTCAAGGCAATGTAATAATTCCATCCGACCATTGTTTTTAAGTCACAAGGTGTTTTTAAGCCCTAAAGCTAGAGAATGTGTTCACCTCTGGTTTAAATCATCATAGACCATAATCCTGAGGTATTAATGAACAATCACCTATTTAAAATACTAAATAGATATAAATTAAATAATTTTAATTATATATTTTTAAGGTAATTTTAGGAGGGATGAATCCAGCAGAAGTCTAAACCGACCCATAGATATTTATTGAGTGGTTAACTCGATAGATCGCTAGCCACTGTTTTCAAACCTGGATATGCGTATGTATTAAAATGTAGCAAGGTTGATTCTTATCTCACAAAACTGTGCATATATGGAATGTTGAGAGATAAAAAATCTTCTTGTTTGATTAATTTCGATTTTTACGACACATTTACCCAGTAATTATACTTTCACCTTTAAAATAAAAGCATAATACCCCTAGCAGTCATGGTGTATTTGTTTTAAAAAATATAGAATAAAACCTAGTGTCAATGAAAATATGATTTTT
Source organism: Thelohanellus kitauei (assembly GCA_000827895.1). Taxonomy (NCBI): domain Eukaryota; kingdom Metazoa; phylum Cnidaria; class Myxozoa; order Bivalvulida; family Myxobolidae; genus Thelohanellus; species Thelohanellus kitauei. Next base: position 33,212 of record JWZT01000295.1, read on the forward strand.
TATCCAATATGAAAAATTACCAAGAATGTGCTCATTTTACGCAATAACAAGATCTACAGGATCTCTATATTAAAAGAAATATCAATATCCCCGTATAAACTTTTAACCATTGCAAAAAACATATTCATGGCATATTTTAGGACGAATAATGTACAATCTTAAATTACATACGTTGCAAGACGGCCGAAGATTACCGAAATGATAAGTGGTAAACAACGTATCGATTTACCATAATCAGGATTTATAATGAATATAATGTCATATCTAAACCACTGCACGATACTAAGATTTTTGTATCAGATTTATAAATCCATAAGCATTAACTATCATTCATAGACATTCTACGCCTTGGATAAATTATTTGCTATCCATATCGGATTAAAAATGTAATTCATTTCATACGATAATACAATTATATTGTAACGATTAAGCACGAGCATTTGCGACTATATCACGCCATCCACCAAAAGCTGGCTTAACGATTAGAAAAATGTTACGATGCATAATATTAACATTATAAAAGCTTCTTACATGAGATTATGTTGAGTAGATTATCAGTAATCATCAAACAGAAAACATCCTATTGTTAATGGTATTTGTTGGCCTAATAAAAGATTGGGAACGCGGAGATAAAAACACGAATCATTGATGAATTTAAACAGTTAGATAGTGATGGAGATGGAAGAATCACTGAGCAGGAAATGGAGAACTTGCTGTTAAACCACACTCTTCAGCTGTCAAGTCAAGAGATATGTGAAATCCTGTGCTCTAAAGACCTCTATGCTGATGGAATGGCCGATTTGAAAACACTGTATACAATACTGGATGTCAACGACTCATCTGATTCGTCTCATTGACATCCCAATTAGATGTGCATACTTGTTTGTTATTTTTTTACTGTTCATAAACATATCATCCCAATACTTTAATACATGCTAAAATTTGAATATGCGCGTGGCCACGGCGGATTTGTAAGTAATTCGATCCGATGACACTCAAATAAACAATTAAATATTAAATACGCCGTTTCTGTTATGCCAACAATACGAAATGATAGGGGTTATGCTCAAAGTACGTTCTGCTTAACACCTAAATCCCAGAGGTCCTAAAACTCTTAATACATACGAAATCAATTCAGATCTGCATACATAATTTATGTTTTTAATCCGTTAATATAAATTATGACATGCGCCTTTACTTTCAGCTTTGAATCCCTTTTGT
>JWZT01000296.1:0-10965 GCA_000827895.1 Thelohanellus kitauei
ATAACCATATTAACATAAATGAATCTATTCTATATCATCGCCACAAAAAAATATTTTTATATTCAATTTATTTATGTTCGCCATATATAAATTGAAATATGGGTTAAAAAAATTTCGATGTCGCATTGTAAATGAACTATTACTCACTTGATAGTAATTTCCCTGAGTGTACGTCAAAGTATACAAAAAACATAAAGCAAATACAAACCGTCATATAATCAATTAATAAAAAATTTAATGACTTGTAATTTTTAAGATTTTCTATTTATTTTTGAAATATCATTTTTTGAAATATATTTTTACCTTGTATCGACAAGCTTGCGCATATAGAACTAGAATTGATCTTTTGTTTATAATCAAAATGAATAATAATTAATTCTCGAATTTTTAACAATAAAATATCGTAGATTTAAAATTCTATGAAATTTATCTGGCTTGTCCATGCTAGATGATTTCGTAACTTATATAATATATTATAAATTTTTTTGCTATGCTCGAAATTGCTTAAGATAATCGAGATATCAACATTTTTTTTTAAAATCAGATCAGTTTTAAAGACTCAAAAACAACATAAGAATGATAATATATATATGAATATAAATTATTGGATAAATTTCTGATGTTAGAAAATTGGCCTTTTAATATCCAGTCCAACTATCCTCACTCGATAATCTAACTTTGATTCATTATTTATTTTAAATTATCATAGTTTTCGTAAAAAGTGATGATAATGTAATCGGTAGTTCAAATATTCACGGAAGCTATAATTGTGAAAAATATGTATTGTGCAAATTTCGAAGTATTTCGTAAAAAGTATATTCTTTGATAACAAAATGTTTAATTATTTGATAAAATGGATAGTCAGTGTCGATGAGTGACTTTATTAATCTGTTCAACCATTCAGAATCGGCTAAAATTATTTGTGATAAATATTCATATGCATGAGTTTTGGTGGCTGTTAATTAATGTTAATTATATCCATTGATACTACAATTAAAATATTTGATACCACGATGAGTAAATTTATTCGATAATAATTAATAGAATTTACATCCGGATAGCTGTGTGCACCTTAGAATAAATATTCAGTTTGTTTTATACATTACATAGAGCAGAGACAGGCAATATACGGCCCACCACGATATTTTATCCGGCTCGCCAAGAGTTTTGGAAAATATATTGTGATGTGGCCTTCACAAATATCCCTAGATAATTTTTAAGGAGTTTTTGATTGAACTGGTAAATTTCAGTGCCTAAACATTATGTGCTAAATAACAATGAATCTTAGTCATCTTTTTCTATCTTTTAAATTTATTATATGATAAAGGAAAATTTTCATGCATCTTGTCAAAACACGTAAAATTGATATGAATCGTTCAATATTTGATCACGATTTGATATTAAAGTACTTTGCTATATAAGTCGAAAAGAAAGCTCTATGTAAACTGTATAATGAAAGTGTTTCGGTGTTGAAAGATTACAAAATTATCTGCTATGATGTGACAAAACATGCAGACTACCTCAATATATTATAAGCAGAACCACGACCAACAAGAGAAAAATATTTGGACTGATAGCTTGTAAAGGAGAAGTATTTCTTGAGAAAAGATAAAATAAAAAAGAAATAAGCTTCTCGTTCTAGCTTTGAAGTGACATACAACATTGCTATGCACGTCAAATTGTTATGTTGTGAAGTATTTTGCAAACATTTAATGCTCGATATGGTAGATAAAATCGGTCTAGAACACAGACGAATGTTTAATATGTCATTTTGTAATGAAGAATTTTAGTTCATTAGATTGCAAAAATTTATGAAGATATTAACTCGCTGCTGAAAAGATGTGTAGCTTCACGTCAGCTACTTTTCCAGGATTTTAATGGAAGAAATAACATAGATGACTTGGAACATAAAGTGATCTTTTAAGATGAATTCCAGATAACAGAAATCACCCAAAAATTTCTGTCAATGGAATTCATGAAACATACTATAACAGGAGAATGTATTTCGGAATGTATTGAAAATACCTTGTATATAAATAAATTACAATAGCCGAAAATGACGAGTATTTTTTCAAGTGGTTCGCCATCTTTGGGAGCATAGAAAGTTTGCCTAACGAAGATAAAAAGTGAACCCGTTAAAGACATTGGTTTCCACAACTAATTCATACTTTTACACTGTATATTCGACCTTATAATTTTATGTAAAGGTGTGCTTGGCATGTGGCATGTCACAGATATACTTGGGAAATTTGTTTATTTTATCAAGGAAAAGGATGTATAAATCATAAAATGATGATCAGACTTCATAAAGATTTTCGTTCGGATCACATTTATTTTCTGTTTCATACCGCTGTATGCTCTTTGAAATTTTGATAAATTCTGAGAGGTGTTTGAGACCTGACAACAAGAATTAGACTCTTTTTGAAGATGAAAGGGAAAACACATAATATTTGCAACTCAGAGAAACGCAGTGGCTTTCAGATCTTGCTTTTACATTAGAACTCTGAACTACTGAAATAGTCTAAAACAAAAAATAAAGGGAATGGCATTTTTGCTCACGAAATTTGCGAAACAGTGAGGGCATTCAAATTGAAGATGAAATTATTTTCTCTAAGGCTAAGCTATAATATCATAAGCCACTTTCGAACACTTAAAAAATATGGCACTGAAGATTAAGTCGATAGAGAAGTACACAAATATGATATCTCTATTTGACGATGAATGTACTCTTAGTTTTGGGGAATGGTAAAATATTCTGCTGAGTTTTACATCTTGTAATCGTCGTTTACAACTGATTTTTAAAAAGCATCGGAAGCTTACAACAGGAAATTATTGATCTGCAATGCGACTCTGTCCAGATAGAAAAATTCCAATGATAAAGCATTGAAAAATTAAAGTGAAACTCAATGATTCTATTTTATCAACTATAAAACGATGGTCATGAAATTACTTTCTCGGTTCGTATCAACATGCATCCTTAGAACAAACATTATGGACCACTAACACAAAATTGACAAAGCTACTTTCGATTTTAACTGATATTCAATCTTTGTTGAGAATCATATAGTTAAAACAAGCAGCCAGAGTTGCAAAAAACTTGTTAATAATTTTGATTTAAAACAAAACGTTGAAAAAACTTAAGTTTTTACCAAAGTAAATAAATTAACAGTTTAGATACATTTTGGAGCTATATATTTAAACATTTACATTATATACAATTTATTCATTGCTCAATTTGTCGATTTATGTAGGGTGAGGGTATGGATTTATTAATCTTGGCCGCGAAGAACTTGATTTTGTCCTATCTGGACCGCTTCATTAAGAAGTTGTCAGCCACTGCGATAGAGCTATAAGGGTCGTACAGCTCTTCTTCTAGAAATAAGAAAAAAACTGCCATAATTTTACTCTATTATCAACATCAAATGTAAGAAAATATTTTCATTAAACGTCTGACGATAAAAGCAAAATTATGATATGGGAAACATAATTTAAGAGATATATGCATTTTTATCTTAATGGAAATCACTGAATTTCATCTGTCTTGATGGTTATATTTAAAGTAATATTGATTTTATTTCAAAGTCTTCTAATATTGAGTCAAAACAAAATAATTAATTTATGATTCATAATAAAAAAATATAAAATCAATGATCAGAGCTGTAACTAGACTTGCGACTTAATATAAGTTAGCTAGAATATATGATCTAACAATTACAAAATGTGAATTTACTTGTCTGGCTTATAATCCATTTCATTTACCTTTATTAATACCAAAAGTTTATATTAACTACTCTTAGATTCAATGAAACGTATCGTCTGTACAAGAAATTAAATCACATAAAACAGGTTCTTTCCATCTCCTATACCAATTTTTTTTCAATATTCTATAAGATATATGTAGAGAAGTGATTTAATTCAACAATTGCCATTCCATTACCCAATAGTTCAATTCATATTGATTTAAAAAAAATTATTATTTAACATGAGAAGAACACATTAGGACATTTTCAGTGCATGGAACAGAACGTATCTTAACATATAGTTACTTTATAATTTACTTCAATTAAACATCCACAATATCCTATTTTATAATTAATTGCTGTCACTTGAACTTTATGTTTCACTATAAAACTTAGACTGAGTATAGCTATTGACCATATATTCACCTAAATATTTTTTAGAGGAAACATTGAACTTTTAAAATTTAACTTCAAGCCGGAATTTAAGAAATAAATCTATAAAAATTTAGGTATAAGAATGCATTATTGAAAAAAAATATTCTTAAGAACGATCCCATTTTTCTTGGAGTATAATTATTTAAGTATTTGTGTTGAATTTGTAATATTTATAAATAAATTTATTTTTAAAGATATACGCAATTTAGTACAGTCTATAACGTATTAAAATACTTATAATTAAGCAAGTAGTATTAATAATATAAAACGAAAGAATATTTCGATTTAACTTTTGAATAATACATAAGTACTTTTATTTTGAATGTTTGTGCGTTTGAATATTGGCGTATTAATTCATTGATAATACTAGATTATGTAAATACAATACAAAAGCTCAAGGCAGACATTTCAAAAAGAAATACCAATCGGAACGTGTGTGGGTTTTGCAAGATATCCTATGTTTTGACCACAGAAAATATATTTAATTTTGACAATAAGTTCGAAAGCTTTGAACTCTACCCAATATATCGAATTCAAGATTTCACTGCTTTATATAAATGGATTATCTCAATTATGTTTAACTCAATTATAACAACATATCAATTCTTAAGAGAAAATAACTTAGCCGTTAACAATACACCATGTCACAATAAAAAATAAAAATAAAATATTCGAGCGAATTCTTTTAAATCATTGTATTTTGGATAATTCTGAATATAAAATTGACGAAAACAGACAATTACATTTTTAGCCTTTTTGACTTCCGATTTTCATATATATTATATTATAATATTAAATAATTTGGTAAATATATTTCCTACATGAGTTCAAAAAATCGTTAATCTGGCTTTATCGTGTCGATTAATCACATATTAATTCAATTTAACACATATTCGACGGTATCAGTTATTTATCGCGAAAGATTGCAAACGCGTAATTCATTTGAATGTAATAATACCTTGGATAAAATGATTTTCAAAGTAAACTATTCACATCCTAACGATTCACATAAAATCTCTATTTCTAAAACATCAATTATACGATATATTTTCTTTTTTTATCAGACTGTTCAGTTGTAAATTTTAAAGATTTAGAAAACACTTATATTTTTTTAAATTTAATTCTCATTTAAATATCAATATCTTTTGTATTAAAAAATATTTTTGTAGATTCGGAGGATATTTACCATAATAGTAAAGAATTCTTTTAATAACGAACGTTTTGAATAATCTTTTAGTTACAACCAAGATTCAAAATACCTTTTTTTCAGGTGCACAAAACTTACTATTATATAATCCGCATTGGCTAAATTTGGGGGTAGAGCTATTGTGTACATATATAAGCTGAAGTGTTTAAATCTATAAAACATCAGTAAGATTATAGTCTGAATATTCAAGGTAGATGAAAGCAAGACCAATTATGATTATTTATTAAAATAAAAGAATATAATTTTTTAACTCTTCTAAATGAGGTTGTTCTGGGAAATATCCGCCGAAAAGTACATTTCGCTGGTCGTCACGAATATTCGAAATTAAGAAACCTTGCGATAGATTCACTAAATTTATTAAATTATCGATAAATGAGGATCAAATTTTCTGTATAATATTCTAAACATTGCGATTTGAAGATATTTTATGACATCTAGAGAATGATATTTCGAAAGATTTTTCTCTGAATGTTGAAGTATCGTCAACCATAATATGATTAATCGAAAATTTTAATCAAAATATTAGCTCTATCAATTATTTTAAAACACAGTTAATATATCCAAAAAAAAAGCAGAATTGAATTTTTAAAGGCAAATTATAAACCTATATTTTGGAAGACCAAAATAAAGGAAGCTAACAATTATAATCTGAGTAATAGGTAAATTCAATGAAGTGTTTCTAAACTTGTAAACTATAATTAAAATGATACAGCCATGATATTTTCAAAGACACACACACACAGTCTAATAATAGTAATATTTATGAAAATGTTAAAAGATTAAATTTTACAACAAAAATGGAACAGAGTATTCGCATTTTTATTGTTTAGTCTTTTGGATGAAAAGTATGAATAATTATTTTTACAAAGAATTATAATTAATATCGGTAAAGTTTTTGTAGGTGTATCAGTTTTTCTTTGGTATATATTTTCAAACAAAAAGGTATTATTTTTTTTAAATATTACAAAATTATATTACTGTTAATATATTCCCATTTATGATTTTTTGAGTTTTTATGAAATTTGCATTTATATAGGCGAAATATTATCCGAATATTCGCTATATGTAGTAACACTTATACTTGTCAGTTCGGACATTCGTAGTACTATCTTATTGTGAATCGTACCTTTGTACATTCCTCAAACAGACACCTAAGATTATTCATCAAGATTATTTTAAACGCGTAGGCTTAAAAACGAAAGAAAAAATTATCACTAATTAAAAAAAAGGCAATTTATGCTCAAAAGTACATAATAAATCAATTATTTAATGATTTATCTATGTTTTAGGAGCATATTTTCATTCACCAATTCATGTTCATTTGGTGAATAATTATGAAATTGTGCAATACAGCAACATTACAGGAAATTCATGTTTTATCCATGTTTGGTCCCTTTTTAATGCAACCCAAACATATAAAAATAAAAAAAGCAATTGTATGAATAAAAGATGTGAAGAAAGTTACATCAAAATTTTCAAAGCATCCTCATGATATTAAAATTGATGTTTTGTATACTGATTTAGAGAAATGACCTCTTCCACTATCATTGTAGATAGAATAACTACCCAAAACAGTGTTACCGACAAAGAAATTAAAATAAAAAGATTCAGTCAAAGTAGATTAGATGACTGAATATCTGCTAAGCTTTGCAGACTTTAAAATTGATATTATTATGATCAGACAGAATTGACGTAAATCTAATCGATTCAACATTTTATTCGCCTATCCTCATTAATTACAGGACTATCCTTCTAAACAAATTCATGCATTATTTTCAGTGTCCTTCCTTGTCACATACGCTATATAAAGATAGAAAAATATTTCCACATTATTTTTTTATCTAGATCAAGTAATTGATAAATTTAGACGTCATCTTAAGTTTTTGATGCATGAAAGCACCCATTTACATTCGTATTTTATATATGGCTCTTTGTTTGAAAAAAAATTTATTTGTTTTTGACATGGAAATTAGAGGAAGAAATAAATACTCGAAAATGCATTAGCAAAATAGCTGTAAAAATATTTTAGAAAGCACACAAAACAAAAAAAAAAGAACAAACAATACTTGAGATAAAGTTGGAAATATTTTAGAAACGTTACAATTTTTACATACTAAAATTTGCATATAACAACATCAATATCGTATAGTTTATGTTCCTTATTTCAATCGAAATAATATATACACAGCAAAGATAAATTTTTTTTAATAACATTGAATTTATTATCATATGTTTTAAAATACATGCTTCACGAGATTTTCTGATAAATTTAATTTGTAATGTACAAAATATTAAATGATTATTATATTAAAAAATCGTGTCTAATCCATTTAATAATTATCTTAAACCTACATTTGCTAAATTTAACGATTTATTTGTGTCGAATATTCATCCTTTCATCCTTAAATTATTACAAAATCAATATATTCAATTAAACATTCATCTTTCTTAAAGATGTAGGGATAATAGTATGATAAATATTATTCAAGTAGAACTCTGAGGGGTCTAGAAGAGTAATTATATTTGTGTTTAGTTAGAAATTAGAGTGTGTATTTTGATATCCGTCGATGAGCTTTAAAATGACAAAATTGACATTTTTATGCAATTCAAAAAAGATATAGAGAAACTTGTTAAATAATATCCAATTTTTTTTTAACATTATCAAAGATCAGAGAAATATGTGTTGACAGAGTTCATAATTTTTTTAAAACATATAATTTTCATCATAGATTTAAACGGGTAAGTTCAAAACTATGTTTAAATATTCTCAGTTTGTGTTAACAAATAGCTTTTCAGCATGTGCTGTAAATATATAATAAAATTAAAATATTAAAATCACAGATATTGAACAATTATCTAAATAACAAACTTTGGTAGACATCTATAGTTTGAACAATGAAGAACGTTTAGGATTAAATATGTAATTGAAAAAATAGGTTTTATCGCCTCACGCTTTTAGTCAATAGGGCTAAGTGTCATATGATTGTAATTGAAATTATAGCCGTGACCGTTTGAATGTGTTTGCTATGGCTGATATCACTTCATTATTGAATAAATAACTTTAATGTATACAAAGTGTATTTTTTATTAAGAATCGGTTGCAAAGTTCAACAAAGAGCATTCTATTGCATCTGACATAAGTCACTTTTAATGGACATACAAAATTCACAATATTTATGCCTAACAATTAGGTACTACCATTTATTAGCAGTAATTATTTAATATCATTTAAATCATGTTAATGTTTTCGTGTTCATAAATTATGTAACCCTGATGTAGGATGATATTACGCACAGCTTTTGAACGTTGCTTTTATCTCAAAAGAGTTTAAATAAGAGATTTAAATTGAGTTTAAATGACGATACCATTGTATAAAAGAATTTATGTTGCGAAATATATGATTACGCTTTATGTTTTCAAAAATTCTGTGTTTATGATATATTAGAAATTGATTTTTAATAGATAAATCGGCGAGAAAAATTTTTGTTTAAAAATAATTTATGACATTCATCTATTAATGGGAAATTTAATTTAAATTATTAAAAATCATATATATTAAGTTTCAGCATATGGATAATATGGCCAAAAATATAATCAAAGGCGTTCACATTAGTTTTATATGATTAAAATACAAAAAAAGATATAATCTATTTGCAGTCAATTTGAGCTTACAAACATGGTTTCAAAACGATTAATTAATTGTAGAGAACTATTTATTATTTAAACAACCTTTTATATTTAATTGGGTTAATACAGAATTTCTTAACATTCGCCTGGAATTACGATTATCGATTCATCCTTAATTACATGGAAAATATGAGTTGTTGTCTGTATATACTTGTCAAACTTCTGGTCAACAAATACATTATTATAGTATTTTTTTTGACTTTTTTTCATAAAATTCATTAGTATAATAAAAAAATTTTTATAAATGTTTTCACTTTTTTGAATCATTTTAATTCATGCACAATACATATTAATCGCAGTTTGAATTAATAATTATGAAATTGTCGTATGTTAGGATTTTCATTTTATCAATCATTTGATCGAGAACAACTGCAGCTATGTTTTAATCAATTCAAATTCCTCAAATGTAAAGCCCGATTTGCCAGACACGAATATCTTTCTATCTAAAATGATTTGAGTGCTTGTTCAAAAAGCTCAGATGCATGTCCAAAGGGCGTTGAAGTTTGCTCGGGTCCATATATCTATCTGATAGAACTATTCGAAAAATAATGCATTGGGGGTTTTCAATCCTTTATTTGACTTCTTAAATGAATCCGAGAAGTAAATAATCTTCATTATACCTTTCCTTTATTCACAATATTTTAATTCATGTTCCTTCTATGCATTAATACCTGTTATATTTGTGATCGCGCATTGGCTTACACTTACGCATCTCCAACCAAATTTATTGGATGTACTATTAATGACTAAATATATTTATGCTTGAACACTTAAAATGTCTGAAAAAAAATGATTTAGTTAGCTACGATATCTGTATGTCAAATGCAAGTGAATAACCAATATTCCTAAATCCAGCACAAAAAATGAGTTTACTGATAAAATTTACACGTTTGAACAAAAAAATTACTTAATAGTTCAGAATGCTTTGACCACCCCCAGGTTGAGAACCCCTGTAAATTTTAGCTGATGGCCTTATATATGGTTGAAATAACGTTCATGTTTACATCGTTTTTTTTGAATAAAAATAGCTTGCAACGTTCAGCCAAAAAGATTTCCTGTTGCATCTCCCTTAAGTCACTATTAATGGCGATCCAAATTTGTCAATATTTTTTGTGAAACAATTAGGTACTACCATTTTTAGCGGTAATCATTAACACCATATTAATGTTTTAGTAGTTATAAAATTTTGTAAAACGGATGTACGATGTTGTAACCGACAGCTATTTAACGTTTCTTTTATATTAACAGAGGTTTTCAATAAAGGATTTATATTGAGCTTTAATAACGATACTTTTATTGGAAAGAATTTTCGCCCCGAAATATTTAAAATTTTTTAGAACGCTTTATGTTTTATAAAATGCTAGGGTCTATGATATCAGATATTGGTTTTTAATAGGTCAAAGAGCGCTATAAATTTTGTTAAAAAATGATTTATCACATTCATCTATTAAATGGAATTTAAATTTTACTTATTAAAATCATATTTTAATGTTTCAGCATATGGATAAAATGGCCAAAATATAATATTCATCCGCGTTTACACAAGTTTAAGATAGTTAAAATACAAGAATCTATTATCTATTCGCCGTCATTTTCAGATTACAAAAATGTTATCAAAATATTTATTAATTGTAGAGCACAGTTATTACTCAAACAACCTTTTATATATAATTAGGTTAATACAGAATTTCACAACCTTGGCATGGAATTGCGATTATCGATGCATCTTTGACAACATGGAAAATATGAGATTTTCTATGTATATATTTGAAGAACATTTGGTTTAACGAATACATTCTTTTATTAGTTTCAATGAATTCTGTAAAATTCATTAATATATTAAATTAAATTTTTGTAAAAGTATTAAAAATATTATTTGAATAATTTTAATTCTCT
>JWZT01000300.1:15819-32537 GCA_000827895.1 Thelohanellus kitauei
CGACTTCCGAACACCTTTGGGACTCGTGTCTTTGTAAAAACACAAAAGGGTCTTTCCATAAATAGTTGGATTTCAAATCGAGATTCAAGGTTCAAAAAGCCCAACGTTTAATTTCGACTGATCTGAGTTGGACTAATACATGCAAAACAGAGGTATAATTAATTGATGTTCAGGCTCTATTCAAATTTATCAAGTGTAAATATTTGAGATCTCGTGATAAAAGTCAAGAATGTTTACATTTGATATTTTTATCTCAGGTTTATAAAACAGGTTATAATCAGTTAATATTTAGCCTTACTCTAAGTTGAATGTCATAATTAACTTACCTTTATGAATCGCTTAAATTCCATGTTATAATGTATTAACCCGAACCGGCCTCTTCATTCACAAAATGTTGTTATATTTTTAATTTCCATTAGAAGGATCATTTTTTGAACCGTGCCACGTCTTTGACACGACTACAATTACCACCGCTGTTCGCAATTATATTAATCTTTCTCTGATTTACTTTTTCATATACCTATCTCTTGGTTCACATGGTAGATTCGTTAAACCAGAAACCGTGTGAATGTAATCCAAGAATGTATGTAAAAATACATTTCGGTCTCTACAATTTTAAAAAATGTAAAATAAATACCGAGTATCCAGAAAAATTCTATAAATGTTTATAAAAACCGCGAAAAACCAGACTCGGATGTCATAAGAATCATCACATGTTTTTCCAAAAATGAAAAAGTCAAAATCAAAACCCATACCCATTCAACTTAACACAAATTTTATTTGAATTTATTTCTTAAATAAAACTAGATCTCTTTGGAACCAGCTAAAAACAAAAATTGATGACTCGAATCAAATTTATAGACTAGTTTTTATATTCAGTGCAAGGTTTCACAATTCCCTAAAACTTCAAGCTATCTTTCATGAGGCATGTTTTTTTTCACTTATTATCATCAACTGATTCATCAGGATTGAAAAGTCCTTGGAGAACGTAGAATGGATATCGCTTTCAGTCAAATACCACAAATACGGTGAATGCAGAGTATAGAAAGTTTAAATTTTTTAATTTAGAAAACCATTTGTGGCACATGGGTGTGATTTAAAAGGAGTATTCAGACAACATCCGATTCAAAATATTTGTGTTTAATATCTTAAAGCATTTATTTGCCATAAACCATCCTCAGACGATAATAAACAAACCTGTTTAATGGCACAATATATTCCATTTAACTGAATAAACGAGTATGAAAAGACAAATCGGAGTGTGATTGATAATATAATGACTAAAAGTGGTGATATTTGTAGTCGTGGTAAAGACGTGGAACCATTTTGGACTACCTGCAAAATTTTGAACATCCATCATAAAACACACTGGTTGAAAACGCCTGAATATGAAAATGGAACACTACTGGTGCATTAAAACTCTTATAAAAGCATGCCCATACAACGCAGAAAACAAAAATTTATGATACATTCACTTAAACCGATATTTATGAAAATATAAGATGTTCTTGAAACTTATGATCCTGAAAGACATTAAAATCAAGAATAATCATCACATCTATTTCTGATATACCAGTCAAACAGAGGAACCTAAACCTTGAAAGAACAAATTCTTTCCACACTTAACATACAAAGTTTTGAGTATCAATATCAAATTTGTTAAATTCAAAATATTGAAAGGTTCTCCTCGTATGATCTACAGGCATTCAACTGTTACAATAAATATTTGTGTTTTTATGTTCATATTATAAATGGTGACAAATTAGGGAAATAAATATTTATAAACACGTTCTGAAAACTCATCAATAATGTGTTAGCCTCATCAGATGCATAAAATGTTTGATATGGTGTAACTGGATACATAATATCGGAGAGAACATTAACCTTTATTTTCAAACTTTTATTTTTTAAAGAAAAAATAGATGACATGAATCCCGATTGTGATTTTTAAAACATCATCCAAACCTGCTCGTATTAGTTTTTGAATTTATGCTTCTATTCTGATATATGGTGCACATTATAGATTTGTATAAATAGTTCAAGAAGAGATTTTTAAAATGCAAAACGTTGAAAATTATTTAAAATTCGCAAGACTCCTGTCTCAAATAATTCAACATCCAGTTCACCAAATATTGTAAACTATAAATAAGAAGGTACCTTCTAATAATATACGAGAATATTGCAAGAAAATAAGCAGAATTTCTGGAGATCAGAATGTTCATTCTTTTATTTCGTTTTATGTGCTCTAAAATTTTGTTAACGATATTTTTTAATGTTATAAATTAAATGCTCCGTAATTTTGACTGGAATCGATATCCATGCCAAAATTTTCATTCGCTGTTCTGTTATACAAAAAAAAGTGAAATTTATTTTAAAAATATACAATATTAAATGAATAATTGGTAAGACTAAATCGCACAAAAATATACTTTATATTATCATAAAATGATTTTCCCAGTACTTTTAAGTGATCGAATATTCCCTAATGTGTTAGTATGTCGATTCTAGTATGTCTTTTGATGTGGATTGCATATATCGTGAAATATATTTATATTTAACAGATATACACCGTGGCTTGGTGGTCTAGCGGTATGATTCTCGCTTAGGGTGCGAGAGGTCCCGGGTTCGACTCCCGGCCGAGCCCTTTTTTGTTGTTATAGACACACTGAAACACTTTAAATATTAAAAAACATCTCTGAATTTAATTTTTAACTACACACTAATTAAAAATGGGTATTTTTTTCTATTCTGATTTAGCTCTTTTTCTTTTTCTAAGAAGAAAGAAAAATGCGTTGTGTGAAATTAATGAAATTCATCTTCTCGAATGAATCATCGATGGCTTCAATTAAAACATCTTAGAAAATTACCAAAATGTTGATACAATTTAACCACTCATTATTTGAATTCTGGTAACAGAAAAATGGATAACTTCGGCGAAAAACTCATAAAGCTTAAAATACAATCCCTAATCATTGAAGTGAAACCATTTGATTTTTCCAATGTATTTGCATATAGTTTCGTGGATTTTAAAATAAATAACTATTTTTCGAACCTTTGATGTTCTACTAGAACAGATAAGCCAAAATTATGAATACAGAAGTGGCATGGGATGCGCCTCAAATAGAAAAAGATGACAATTCATATTATACATGTTTGTTATTACAGTAAATTGTTCATATTTTTGTTTCATGTAAGCTGTTTTAGGTATCAGGGGAATTCAACTCGTTATAGAACAAGGTTTTATTCATACAATAATATCAATCACTTCAAATAAAATATTAATAAAATAATATGTCAAACAAACGTGGAGTTCTCTGAAAATCATTGAGAAACAGATTATAACAAAATACAAAAAAAATGAACAATGCAATGAAGTTTCGAACTTTTCACCTATGCTAAAAAATCCAATAACTGTAAAAATATTCCCGCGGGACTACACAGATGTTTCCAGTTTGGGGTGTAATATCAAAGAAAATTAATCTTCAAAAAATTTACTGAATTAATTTCTCACTTTAAACAATGAAACAACTATCATAGAATTGGAATATGTCAATGATTCAATTAAACATTCAAGACAGATTCGGGTTGATTCGCGAAAAACGTTTCCGAAACGGTTCAGTCAGTGATGATTAAAAAGTCATATAGACTTTTTATGCGCTATCTTATTTTTAAGGTATTTAAAGAAAGAGTAACATTATGAAATATATTTGATTTGTATAAATGCAATAATTTGTGATTCCTTCAAAAACGAATAACAAGAAAAAGTGTATCTTTGAAGTAGAAAGCTTGATTCTAGAAATGAAGTGAAGCCCAATGCTATGACCCGTGCAATTAACTGATTGATCAATAACACAACGGGTTGTTGTTGATGATGAAGAATATAATATGTGGAACGCAAGAATGGGAATGCTAGATTGTGTTGGTTACATTTTTCAACCAAGTTCTTCATCATGTACTACTTGATAAAAATCTACTATATTTTATTTATGGATTTATTTCTTAATTATTTTAACTGTACCTCGGATATCTGAAAATCATTTAATGGTTCAATATGATTAATATCAGATCAACCGTTCTTCGCAATGTCAGCCATACAAAAGAAAATAAATTATTCGTATAAAACCCCTTTTTCTTGTTTAAAAGTGGTCTTAGGGCTCAATATCAGAAGATATACATGGTAAATCTGAATAAACATACTAAAAAGGAACTGTACATACGTTTCATTACAACTAATCTAGATATTAATTTTTAATGTTTATCAGAATTCATTGAAACACTAGAAAACTGAAAAACATGTTTTTTTAGTGTTCTCGTGGATTTTTCTGTGGATATAGAAAATTTGCAAACAGTTTACAAATTTATTTCTGTCACTTATAAGGATGGTTTTGGCATTACTTGCTTTATGACCGTAAAATTCTGATTTAAACTCCATGTTGATGCTAAATGTGTCTAAAAATATTCAGTGTATGTTTATGATAGAAATACATTCATCTCCACATGTTTAACATCTGATGCACTTAAAAATCTCTCCGCTAGGCTGATTATAGCATGACAAGTGTTTGTAATTACATGTCCTTCTATTCATTTTATTAATGATTAACACCTTAAACAGTCACCAGCTCATAATAAACAGGCTTTTAATGATTCGAAGAGTTCAGTGAACATATCTGAATTACCTACCTAGTATACAATTCAAAACATGATGTTTTCGTCATACAATTATCAGAAATGATTCAAAATAAAAAACTGTTGTCGACCATGTATATTGTTATTTTTTATGTCTTTTTCCAATTACCATCCCAAATTTCGTTGTCGAAATACTCTTACGACTTGCGTTTTCGACTGCTGCATTTCCCTCATCAACTTCAATGTATTTTTTTAGCTTAATACCATCTTCAAATGTCAGTATTGTAAATTGGAAGGAACACTGAGTCATCAGTGTTGACGGAGTGTTAGGATATAAAATAAATAAGAGGGGTGTGTTATGATGTATACTTTAGTAAATTTTCATTGTTTTGCTTGTGAACTTAAAAACATGAGTTTTCATATTTCCGTTTCTAAATATATATACGGAAAAACTGTTTACAAACTTTTTCAGAACTATCAAAAATTTATGTTTAACTTAAGTTTTTGAAAAAATCAATCACAACTACCGGCAGTAGCTGTTCACCTTGGCTTACAACTGGTAGCCAGATAAAACATGTTTATTATCAGTGCAAAAAATATGGTTTCATAATCAATGATATATCAAATATTTTGGAAAAATTGTTCACAGATGCGTTTGCTGAATTTGTTAATTCCTTACGCTATTTAAATGTGATGAAAGTTTTTCTCAATATAAATCTGAAGGATCTTGAAAATTAAGAACATATATTCTATAGTAAATTCGAAACGTGTTTAAGAATGAATTGATATACATAATACTCTAGAAATTGTCCCATTTTACCTGGTCGAAAATTTTCCATTCAATATTTGGATTGAATATATTAGGTATATTAAACCAGTATCCACTGTCCATTGAAGGCAAATCAGGATTAAAATATGTCACATAAAAGTACTCATAGTATGATTTTTTTTGAATTTTAATATAATTAAACTTTTCGACAAAAAGGGTAGTTATTACCTTTATATTTGTATACCTTTTGATATGCAGAAGTTCCAATTTTTTTTCAATAGAACATATTAACAAAAAAATGTTTCGAAAGGATTCCCGCCTGAATGCCAATGATACAAGTCTTATTTATTACCAGGACTTTACTAGTGTTATCAAAAACGTTTTTCTCCAAACAACACGGGATAACTGCGTTGGATGGGTGATGGGATCAATAAGGTTCGTATTATTGGCATTCTGACCGAAACCCATTTGAAACATTTTTTTAATTACTATATTTGATTGAAAAAAATAGAAGTTCTGCATGTCAAAAGGTGTAAGATGTTCGAATTAGTTTGGGAATGAAATTTGAAAAAATCTAATTAACTTTGATCGTTCTGTTTAAGGTCAAAATCGTATAACTTTTGAACCAAGAAGCTATTAATAACTCATATAGATTACAACCTTGTTTTTCTGGTCGAAAGACAGTCAATGGGTATTGATAGTTGACTCCAATAGTTTGTGCAATTAAGATTAATCCTTATAATTACCAGGATTTATTTGAGGTTTCAATTATTCTTGATTAAAATGAGTGCATAAATGATTGTTCCGTTTTACAATAATATCCTCATCCTGTGAACTTAAGTCTAAAAATTATCAATTACTTTTAAAAATGGAATAAGAGTTTTTGTAACTGTTCGGACGATGTCCCAAATAGTACAATGTTAATCTATTAAATTGTGTGATCTCAAGTTATCATCAATTTTTCAAAAAATGAAGTATTTTAATTATGTGACACTACCAAAACCGTTTGACTTGATATTTTACTATTATGAATCCGTAATCGATCTAAAATGATCAGGTGTCATTAGCACGCTATAAAATGCAAAAATACAGTTAGGGTTGTTCGAGGTGTCCACTAATTAGCTTTATCATGAAATTTCTTAATATTTTAAATGAAAATATTTTTGAAATTTATTTGGAGAAAATATAGTATATTGTTTGGTATTATAGGTTGATGTTATAAATGTATTGTGTCTAGATATCTTAAGAAATCTTTCAAAATTTAATTTAGTTGTTTTACCACCCCATCATTTCAAAAACCTTAAAATTTCATCATTTTTGACCTAATAAATGCATTCTATTTTATGTTGGTCTTAAAATATTAAAGAAATTCGAATCATCTAACATGAAGCTGTAACGCTTAAACTCATGACGAAAAAGTTTCACATCGAAGCGCATGCGAATATATTTATGTGATACTGGTTGAATTTTCAATTGAATAAAGAATTCTGATTATCAAAACATGACGAATTTCAAAGCAGTATTGTGACTGATTCAACAAATAGGGAGTATGCTTTTCTTAGCAAAAATTTTTTATATAAATCAACAATTTTTCCTATACATATTTATGGGTTTTTGCATCAAACTGTAAAAAATTGAATAGTCTGGGGATAGATTGGTTTCTATATTCAACATCCTAACGAATGCAATTTTTCCTCATGGGTTAGAAAAGATCGAGTTTAAACATCTAACACCTAAAAAATAACTGAACCAAAGGAATCAATTAACAACGAGATAGAAAATATCGAAATCGAATCTCTGAAAAACGCCACTTCTAGCTTAGAAATTAGAATTTTAAATATTCTTTAAAATAAAGGTGGTTATAAATTATCATTTATTTGCTAAACATAGATATTATTATAATAAATGAAAATTTCTGTGTCATTTAATGCAAAAATATTATCTAGTTCTAAAATAAACTCTTATGGCATAACTAAATGCGATATTTAAATAAAACATTTATGCTTGCGAGTCGATGTGAAATTTATCGTAATGTTGAATTAAAGCTGTGCAATTTGCAAGTTAAATAATCCGAATTTCTTTAATATTTTACTGATGGGTGAAAATTGGGAACCATGAAAATTTAGCACCACGAAAATTGAGCAAAATTTTCTTGTGCTCAGAAAAATAGGATCTCTGTTGATTGGAGATAGAAATTTAGAATCGTGATATCGGTACCTTTTGAATGAATCCATGCGAATTTAATACATTCAGGACGAGTAGATGCCCGATCCTCATAATACTCACTTTATGGTAAGGGTTATTTATTTGATTGAAGGCACAATTTTTGGACATGTGAATGGTATGAGAGATGCATTACGCCTTATAAATGCATATAATTGTTAAATTCTTTTCAGGGTGAGTGATAAATTCAATTAAATTATTTTAAAAACTAAAAATATTGGCAATTTGTTTGAAGTACAAAATAGGAGGAAGATCGTTAAATCGTGTTATCATTGTCGATAATGGATTCTNAAGATTATGATTCTCTCTTCGGGGTTTTCGCAAATATCCACAAGTAAAAATCTAAAGCCAATATTGGTGACTTGAAATTCTTGAATTCTCAGTTTGTCTGCTCTGGTTGGTAATTTATAATTTTATTCTTGTCGCCTCTTGATATTTTGGATGGTGCTTTGAAATGAATAATACGAAGGTAGTATTGCTGAAACGGCATCTTCAATATATTTGAGTGACCTTGTATTATCCGTCGAGGTGATTCGCGTAAATTTTCTGCCTGCGATCTATTGTTGACTGAACTCTCCTCCCAAAAATTTTCTCTGGGTTTACAGGCTGTTTGTGTAATCTTTTTTGTGAAATAAATTCATTTGGGGCAAAATTCGTTTTTGTCATAACCCTCGTAATTTTTTAGTCCGCCTCCAGTTGGTCGAATCTTTAGCTGAATTTCTTGTAGTTATTCTCTAAAACTGAAGTTTTGATAAAGCAGAATTGAGTGGTTTTTCTTCGATGTAATCACTTCAAAGCTCTAACGATTACAGGTGAATATATCATATTTGAAAACTATAATTATTTTATTTAAATTAAGTCAACTTATATTAGGAAGGGAATTCTTTTAAATATCGAGGATCATTGTATCAAAAACGAACAAACTCAATTCATAATACACCTCATTTAAAACTCTACTAGAAAGTATTTTTAAGATTTACATTAAAAATCAATTATTGAGTAGACAGGCAATATCTTATTATCAACTTAGGTTTAAATAAATATAACTAAACATTTTCATACTGTTCCATTCGATTCTGTGTTAGGTTCCATCAATGTCACAAAATGATGCGCACGCAATTTAAAATTTGACTAAAAGTTGGTCTCTCCTGTAGTATTAGTGATTATTGTTCGATTTAAATTTTCGTGGTGCTCAATTTTCCATTCTTGTTTTTTCCCATCCATATTTTACTACTACCAAAAATAGAATGCCTATATTACAGAGGGTTTTAACATTTTTTATGCAAAAGGACTCCCCTAAAAGCTCTTCACGGACCCCAGGTGGAAAACCTCTTCTATATTAAATTAAAAATGACAAAAATTAAGGTTTTTAAAATGCAAGACTAGTAAAACAGAACTCAATTGCAGGGTTTTCATCATAAAATAGGCACATATCATTTGCTATCGTGCTAATCTATTCTGTTCGCAGAATATACTATAATGCCAAAACTCAACGAGAATGAAGAAAAAGTGTAAATTATTTAATAATATGGGTTTTCTTTTCCTAAGTATGAATCAAAGAATTTTACTTCGTGCGCGGTTTATGATGAAAACTCTGTTATGTTTGAATATATCTTAAAATATTTAAGATACTGAACTTTTATAATATCATTCTGAAATTCAAAATAACATCATAAATTTGTATCCAAATACATTTGACAAATGTTTCAATTTAAAACAAAATTAATAAATTTCACGGTGGCCCAAATTCGTAGACACCTTGTATATACAAATTATTTTTTAATAGAATTTTCCTGTTACCAAATGAGATTTTTTATTTTTCTTGTGCACACCTGGCTCTTTGATTCTTGTAGGAATGAAATTTTTCTGTCTAAGAATAGTGAATTCAAATAGCAGTTGGATTATATTGCTCAATTTTTCATCCATTATCGTCACTCTTGATTAGAAAAAGAAAAATCACCCATTTGTTTCAATAGTCATAATGGCTGATATAGTTTACCGATTTAATTTTTTAAAATGATACCTCCGTGAAAACAACATGGGATCGAATATGTTTTAATATGTAACCCAGTACCTCAATATTCGTTATACTAACCTCTTTTTTGATGAATCTCTCCTTCATCTTCATATGATGCGGTCGCATTCTTGCGCGCTGATAAGATAAACACCCAATCGAGTGGTAGTTGGTTCAATGTGTCTTAATGTCACTACGATTCTCATGGGCAATAGCCATACAATTGTCCACACAAGCTATATATACGGAGGTAAATAGAAGAAATTAACCACAACTTCTGGAAAAGATAAGGGATGTAGCAGGGGAAGAACATTGCATCATTGCAACGGGCTATGATCCAATCCACCAAGGTGAAAAAAATTGTTTTATTTCTGCACAATAAAATATATGGCAGTCAACAGCATGCTCTGAATCAATGTGAAAATGTTGTTTTTCATATTAAAAAAATGGCGTGAGAAGATCGGCAACATTAAGAAAAAGAAGATATCACGAAAAAATGTCCCATGTCTGTCAGGAAGTACAACAAGTGGGTTTATAGAATTATTTTTTACCCTCGGGTTTCATTCAAAGATGCTAAAACGACTAAGATATAGGAAGAAAGTAATGTTTTTATCATGATAGCAAATAATTTTCCAATAAAAACTGAAATGTTCCGTTTGAAGATATTAAAAATCAAGAGTGATGATAATGAATCTAAACCCATAAAGATGATCAAATGTTGGCTTTAAAACAAAATCAAAAGAAGCTTCTATTCAAAATTAAAATCGATAATTCTTAAAAAGCTGGTGGATAAATAAGGTTGTCATTCGATATAAGGCAATAACACTCCATATGTTATCTCAACTATCAAAAGTCGAAAACGGTAATCCAACTCGATTACATAGACGCAGAAAAATTATAATCTGAATGCCCATTCATCCCATAGGTATTGTTATTCAAGCAAAATTTATCCACCCACAATTTATTGACCAGCCCAATACTTTCTGTCGTAGAAGTTATCCGTTTAACATACAATATAATGCAATGGTTCAAAATCCTTAGAAGCCTGATGATAAACTATATAATGGTATTTAACATCGCTGGGTGTAAGTTCTCATTATAATCGTCATCTTTATTTACCTGAGTGTTATAGGGCGCTGAAGTCATTCTTAATGACTGTTGTTTACATGGATACGACTAACAGTTTCTTATGTTTGTCTTGGCTGTGGTGACCCAAAACAACTTCCCCTTTTGCCTGTCGCTTTTTCGATAAATCACCATGTTCAAACACAAAATATGATGTTAGAAGATTAGTGAAAATTTCTTAATAAAAAGAAACGATCCCTAATATCACGCTAAATATTAACGGCTTACGTGAATCACTGGTGTAAAAATGAAGGATGTTTATTTAATCGGATTAAGTATCGCTATGAGAACACTTACATGTCGTCAACATATGTTGCATCGACTTACGTTTAGATCGAATGCAAAATAAAATCCTTTGATATATTTCTCAATTCGGAGTGCTTTATCAGTTAATTTAAATAATAAGTTGATTCATTTCCATAGATTTTACAGTGAATTATGTGCCAACCTATTATAGACATTTTTCAATTCATACCACGATATCATTTCAAATATTTCGACTACTTTAAATAAAATATATTCGAAATTCAGATAAAACCCAAAAGTGACGATAAAAAAACGTTAATTACGTATAATGCCGCGATTAATGAAATCGAACCATTCATGACGTGAGCATGCCCATAATCCCCATACAAACCTAGTCCCCCTCAGGTTCTCATATTAACGTACCACGATGACCCTTTGGGTATGGTCCCCAGGGTTCGCAAATTATCGTGACTTGACAACACTGAATACCTACGTGAAAATAACCGGATATAACTACGCGGCTGTGCGGCAAGTTTACGTCGATGGGTAATGCATGCAGTTTTTGCAAGAAACGACGTTATGGAATCATTGATCACGATAATGGACATATTAACCAATCTGTCTCTGCTTCTAACTCATCAATCGCGTCATCCGTCGAAGAGACTGTACAGGTCACTGAACGAGGATTGGTATGTATTTGATCTTCAGTGATTTTTTAAGAAGTTTCGTCGCTACGTTCTTATTTGATACCTTTAGTATAAGACAAAGTCTGCGTCTAGCCCGCTCAAACCGAGTTTCAAATCATATTGTTTATTTCAGTTATCGGCCCAAATATTTCTCGATACACGCTAATATTTTAAATCGTCTAATATAATGGCTATAAAACCTAACTCGCCTTAATTTTTATCGTTTTCACGGCAAAACATGTCCGTTTTTATTAATGAAATATGCTCCTCGGTGATTTGACTGTATTATAATGTTAATATTTTATTATGTTAGCGCTAGAGTTTTGAAGCTTGCGATTAGTGTTATGAAGGATATTGTTAAATTTTTGTTTTTATTCTTGACTATTTTTGGATAACAAAAATATCTTTCATGAGTTAGTCTATGCTCGATACCTTTTATCTTAATTGAGCTTACAATTTATTTACTTTAACACCTAAGCTGACCCGTTTTCTCTCAAATCAAGAACTACAAGTCTTAAGATTGGATTTCACGTTTTCGAAGAATCCTCTCTATAGTTAAAATTGTATAAATGTTAAGAATGCTTGAGATAACTGAACAACAATGGTTCGAATTGAGAAAATATACCACTTTATGAAACATGTTCGAGATGGAATATTACCTCGTAAGTTTGAATATTATAATTTCCATGTAAGCCTTGACATTTTTTATTTATGAATTCAAGGCTGTCTTCAAATATTTAATTTGATGGTGGAATATATCTATTCTTCTAAGTATTTAAACAGTTTTGCAGTGTTTTCATTGTTGAAAAACAATTTTTAAAATGATATTTATTCGTTAGATTGTTTGATAGCTATGATGTTTATATGCTGGAAAATTGACACCTCACTAATCATTCGTTGTTTTATCTAATTACTCATTCCTTTTATTTGATAAATTGGATCATATATCTTTTTGAACGCTGTTCCAACGTCCTTCCATGGAAAAATGATATGTTTCTTGATTCTGAGGTAAAACAGAAACGTGTTTTATCGTTTCCGTTTCCTTTTAAAAATTCACATATCATAACCGATATATTTGCATAATTTATAACTTTTGTTCTAAATCTATTCCACTCGTCTTTTTTATATTCCCATCGAGTTCGACAAAATGAAATTCCACTAAATCTCAAATATATATTTGCCTTTATTCACACTGGCTTCTATAAACAATTTAATTTACGACTTCAAGTTTTCTATGTTGTATGATGTCTTAAATGATCAACACGCTTGCACATAAATCGTTTGGTAAGCTAACTATTTTAAGCTCATCATTGGCGAATTCCAAAAATTGAACGATATCATCACTTGAAAAACGTATAATCGTCTCATAATTTTAGAGTTTAAATTGAAATGTGTTTTGATGATCCTGTGAATGTCGATAGCAAACCAAGGACGCTTTGATTTTTTGTAAATATTTGTCGTTTTTTATTTAAGGTGAATAAACAAATATAAAATTAGAAACCATATGTTTAGAAATGGTAAATCTTGGGATGGTTAAGCCCAAAAAAGATATAAGGAATAATTACTTCGCTATTCTCTGCGATTTAGTTATCTGATTTTAACATTTTGTATGCCATTGTCTCCCTTAATTTATTACTCCTCTACTTTAGAGCGTAACAATAATTTATGGTTTAATTCCCCTGAAGATAAAGCTTGAGCTATTAAATCGCGTTCTTTAATATGCTATTGTTCACCAATAAAGGGGACTAAATGGGATAATTTTGCTGCTTTCTATTAAGAATTTGAAACTAAATGTTCATTACTGTGCTAGCTTTATGGCTACAGAATCATCGCTGCTCCAATGTTAACCCTCTCGGGGTGCCATGATCTCTTGGCTCGTCCCACAGCGGATGTTTTGGCCAGTATTTAACTCTCAAGCCAAAAAGTATAAAAAAAAGTCATATAATGAGCCCCTTTAAATTAGCTCCTTATTTCCAACGTTTGGTATGATCGCATTCCTGGGATGTTCATTATCCAGTATTGACCTATGATCATGTCCATTAAGAGGCAGATTATGTGTTTTCAATGATGGATTATCTGTCTTAATGATTTAGGATATATTGTTCACTCTGAAGATCGTTTAAGCATGAAAATAAGTTACAAATTGTTATTAACATCTTTTTCCTTTTTATAGCTGAAGATAATTCTTTTTTATACATTATTTTGTTTCACAGTAGAAGCTTGTAAGGTCTCATGGGTTAACCTTCAAGTGATCAAGATTTCCCTTGCCTCCTCCACTGGTGTTATTAGCATAAATGGTCGATCAAAGTCACAGGATCAGAAATTCACATTACCTTTTGGCTATTCTCAAAAGAAATCAGTGCCTAAAATTAGTCCATTACCTATCCGAAACAAACAAACTTGAAAAACACTTGGTTAGCATCGTCCTTACTGTGGAAATTTCAAGTTCCTTGAACATTTTTGGAACCATTTGAACACATTTATACTTTCAGACTATAATAAAAATCTTTACATTTTTAACCAGTTAAACGTCTGTTAAAATGTTTAAAATTGTTCTCAGGTTCCCTCTAAACTAGGTATTGTTTTTGGGCTCAATCTCCTACGTTCTATTGATGTTAATTTACGAAGTAAAACCGAAATAGTTAATTTGCAAGTGCATTGAAAACAGCTCGGGTTGAAATTTTATAATCGTTGTTTATTTAATAACTCTTCAAATTATCACATTTGTATAACTTTTTCAAACTGCCTTAAACAGAGCGAAATTGATATTTTTGATTCATAATAATTTAGATTCGATTACATGATGGATCCAAGTTTATCACTTTCAAAAATGAAGAAGAATATTTTGATTACTGCGTTCGTAAAAGCTTGGCATCAACCCTACCTGTGTGGTTGCCGAAAAATAATTCTAGCGAAAATGCCGAGTAATTTGAATTATAATCAGATGTTCAATTTGTTTGATACCATTTAAAAAAGGGACTGAAGTTAAGGGAATGCCCTGTTCTCATATGTTTCATTCTAAATGCATTGATTTATGGCTCGAAAAATCATCAAAATGCCCAAATTGTTTTCATGACTATGTTAACACGTCAGTAACTTAATTTAGATTGTGTATTTTGTTAGTTTATTTTGTATATGCAGTTTTAAAATTATTTGCGTTTAAGATGATTGGCTTGTTCTCGGTACGTTTAATCAAAAATGATCAATTAGATTCCACAAGGACCAGTGTTTCTAAATTACGAAGAGTCTCGAAAACACAGAAAGTTAAGTTCGTAAACCCCAACCAACTTTATCGAGTCTTTCCTTAAAATTGGGGGTTTTCGACACTATTTATCATGTGTTTAGTCTTTCCAATTTTTATTAATTTACAATCTGGTCAATTTGGTTTTGGTTATTGCTAATCAACATTTTTTGACGTGGAAAATTAATTTTAAAAACTTGAAGTATACTGGGTTCTTTTGCTTTTCAGAAAATTTTAACCTTACGGTTTTTTCAACAATTACAAAATCCTCTATGTGGACAGTGCCTTTTAATTCATTTTGAATTTGGACAGAAGCGCAGTTAGTTTGTTCATTCATTAATCAAACTTGGAAGAAACGACGGCGAATATGGTAAATTAGAATAATTGCGATGTGTTCTTCGCTGATACACCCTGAAATATAAGATTCCATGAGATTGCAGAAGTTTACGCAACTGTTAGGTGGAATCAATTACGTTGTTGCTCTGATTGAGTGCAGTAACGCTCTTTTATTTTCTTTGCGAAAGGATTTAACGTGGGATTCCATAAAAGTCGGATAATACGGGAAAGAATAGATTTGGGAAACCATAAACTTATATTTCTTGGACCATATTCTCCTTTTTGACCTCATTGAGAATGTTTCCAATCAATAGAAATGCCACGTTAGATCCTCTCTCCAAGAAAATTGAACAACGCTATGGAACTCAATTAGCGTAACGATGGAATGGCCTACGCCCAACAATTGCGTAAATTTCAGCAATCACACCGAATCCAACGTTTCAAGGTGTATAACAGAGCACATCACATACTAATTTAAATAATCATTTTAAATTTCCAAATTTACCGTCTTTTATTCCAAAATTAATTAATGAAAAAGAAATAACTGAGCTACTGTCCAAATTCGAAATCAATTATGTGGAACTCTATACTTAGGAGAGTGTTATTGCGAAAAGTCAATATTTTAAAATCCTACGAAACAAATTACAGATCCAGTACTCTTAGTTTTTAGTATTACTTTTTCACATCAAAAGATGTTGGTTAACCACCCTCAAAATCTAATGCAACGGACTGTAAATAACGAAAAATCGGTAAGACTAAATACACCAAATAGAATCGAAACCCATATTTTATATATAACTTCTGTGTTTTATATTGTTAATTTTCCACATTTCAGCCAAAATTTTTCATCTCTCAAGATGAATCGAAAAAATCCCATTTTACATGAGAAAAACCTAGTTAGTCTGGATATGCGCATTAACTTCGGTGTTTTTCTGTGTTTCATGATTCCACGACATTTGACTGTCAAAGAAGCCGACAATTTTCACTGTAAAATTATATTATGGCATAAAAATCGAAATTTATTAATCAGCTCTGGAGTAATTAAATGCATTACGACCTAATCTCTAAAATCAAAACAAGCAGTCATTTTTAATCTCAATGTTGCAGATTTAAAACTTTAATTTTTACTATCAAGTATACGACATGTCATTTTACTGTCAAAAATATTGATAAAACTTAAGATAACGACAGCCAGTTTTTTATCGATTAACACAAAAAATAGTTTAATTGTAGTATATCTGTCGAATTCTAAATTCTAACGGGGTCAATGTAAAATATAGCTCAAATATCTGAGGCCATGCATGTGCATTCGTGTTTAGAATGAGATTGCAAGGTTTATTTGAAATTTTAGAGACCGGAGAATCTACAATTGAATACCTTTTGACTAATCTTTTAATTTCCGAAAATATGAAGTGCCCAAATTGCAGATGTCCCATGAAAATAGAAAAGTTG
>JWZT01000301.1:39924-53275 GCA_000827895.1 Thelohanellus kitauei
GTACTTCCTCTTTCCTAGTTTCGTCTCGTCCTCTTCGACGACAATTTCATTGCCACCAATAACCGTATCTGAGAAATCTACATTGTCGGTGATAAGTTGACGAATGAATCGGGTCCATTCTGTAACAGTGGCTGATGATAAACCAGTTGCCTCAATTATTCCAACTACCGTAGTGCAAATTAGGAATAAATAGCTGATCTGTAGCACTTTGATTACCCCTATTTTTGCGTTGTCAAAAAAAGTTTTTGAGAAGATGCGCTTTTGTTTGAGACATTTGCGATTAGGGAAGCGAACTAATCTCCTATATTTTTCCAAGACCATGTCTTTTCGGCATCGTGGACATTTTAGATTCTCAGTCAGAATATTGTTTGAGTAAAAATATTCAATTGCAGAGTTTTCAGATGCAAACACTTCTAAGAGAGATCCATGCGTTTCACGTGCTCACACGCGATTTGGGTTTTTCAAAGCTAACAAACCGTGAAATGAAGTGGTCATTTCAAAATTTCCGCAGCATGGGTTGTTATCGAGACAAGAAGAAGTAAGAATTTCTTAAAATTCTTTCGAAAAAATTAAGGATGGTGTTGGTGCTATACTAAATTTTAGCCGTCGATGAAAGGTTAAATTTAGTCGCGAATGTGTTAAAATGTCATTCAGTAGTGTTTATAACGGCTAATCGTTTGAAAATATACGGAAAAAATAAAAATAATTGTTATTATAGATGTTCAAGATATTTTAGTAGATATTAAGCGAAACTCACAATATGAGATATTATAACAGAGAAAGGAGTTCGTAAATGTGAATATCAAATTTTCTCCCGTCCTATGATAACCCTGAGATATCAGAAAATGATTATATTAATACATTCCATTCTGATAAATCATCCTGGCTTAATTTATGTTCCAGCTATATCTATCGAGATCTTCTTTTATCTTCAAGTGAAAAATATGTCAAAGTCCCATTTAACATTCCGTCAAAAGGCAGTGTCGCTGAACCAGCCTGAACAATTGTGGGTCGATTGGGAGTTATCAGATCGAAGAATTTAAATCTCCTCTTCTCAACTTAAAAGTCAACAGACAACCGTTTTTTATATGCTATTGATTTGGAGATATAGGGTTTTTCGAGCTAATAAATAATCCTTACAAGCAGCAGAATAAAAGTTGCCATATATCAAAAAATACATGCATGGATGGGATATTAAGCCTTTCAATAGTCATCTGGTGAATTTTTAGCTCATTTAAAAATTTTTTAACATCAATAGTAACGCATAATTTTAGATTTATTTTTTTGTCGAATATCAAATAATATTTGAGAAATTAATAGAAAAATTGACAGCCAAGAATGACAATAGAATGCTGTCGTTCTTAATTTGGTTGTTTTCAGCGATTAAAAAATTCATTCCCCTCCCTATGTTTGGAATAACCTATCTACGAAAGGATTCTCCGATGACAATGTTGAAATCCTTCGGTATTTAACAAACAACAAAATTAAGAACGACAGCGTCCTAGTGTCATTCTTGACTATCAATTTTTCCATTGGTTTCTCAGATATTATTTGATGCTTGGCAACAATTAAATCTGAAGTTGTGAGTTGCGGCTGAACTTGAGAAAATTTAAATGAGCTAAAAATTAACCATATGACTATTGAAAGGCTTAATATCACATCTATGTAAGAAATTTTTGATTTGTGGAAACTTTTATTAAGTTGCTTGCAGGGATTATTAAGTAGGTCGAAAAACCCTATATTAGGTGTCATTGAGAACCTGCAAAATTTTTACCAAGAGGAAAGAATGTCAAGAATATGATTTCCGAGTCCCATGGTTACATCTCAATGGATATCTCAAGTGCCTGGAGCGGATTTTTCTAGCTTATTAAAATTTACTTAGAGGCTCTTGTGCGATTTATTTCAAAGCATCTTTGTTGTTAAAATATTATGGTCTACGTATGGTCAATTTTTTGCCCAAACGTCAATAATATCTAATGGCAATATTCCAAGACGAGTTATAACATTAAACGAATCCCAATTTACAACATTTGAAATTTTCATCTGAAATAATCTATAACCGTCAAACCATCTTGTTCCACATGGAAAGATGAACAGATTTTATCGCAGTTCTAAGCCTTCAAAACGGACCTTTTTACAAAGACATACCGTCTTATGATAGAATTACTTCCACGCATTTATATACATTCATTTAATCGTCAATTAACTCGTTGTGGACCATTTCGCTTTCATTAACAGAAAGTTGTCTTAAAATTCCTTGTCAAAACACCACAAGTTGCATGGTTCAAATAAGGTGTTTTTCAAGGAGAAATTAGTGTATACCAAAACACGAGGGAAAATCCGAGGTAATAGAAGAGAGACAGCTTCAAAAGGCTGACGTGATCTAAACTTTACGTTTGATCCAGCTACAAATGCATGTAAATTTTTAACACAGGCATTTTCATAAAATAAAAGAACGATTATCAATTAATCAATCAAGAGTGAACGAACGGCAACATCCTAATTATTTACAAACGTTGTTACGAAGATCTTTGGCGAAGAAAGGGAGAAGTAAAATTTGGTGAGAACACCATCACCATAAAAATAGTTAATTAGAATAGACATTTATTTTTCTGAGTTTTCTTAATTTTATCTGTTTGATGAGATATGGAACGATTAGTGAAGCAGACCCCTAAACTCCTCTAGTCTCTTTAATAACAAGGGTATACTCAGACATGATTATTCACTGATTCGAGTGCACCAAAAAAATCTTAATGAAAATTTTAAACTATGGTTTTATTTACTTGACTTTTTATTTAATGTCTTCAGTTAACAGCAGTTATTAAATTTTCTGGTTATTATCACTCCCAAACGTCCTTGTTGGCCCTTCCCTTTTTCTTATGTGCGCATTTTTCTGGTATTTCAACCTAAAACTTTTATAGGGCTCCTATTCATTTTCAGCACGCATTTATCCAGTCTCTAGCCATTACAATGCTAAAATTTTAATTTCGTCAGTTTAATGCTAAACATTTGTTCTATATCCATCCAATCCATTTCCTTCGTGATAAAAATGTCCGGCACATTTGTTAACCTGCTTCTTTTTGTCAATTTTTTAACTCCATTTTCTTTCCATACTCTGGGATCATCGACACACGATTATTTGTGTACATCAAGTATATATGTTTAAACAGGCCAAAACAATCACTTTTATCTCGCCCAGCTATATTTCTCAGCCCTACCTCTGCCTGTGATGTCCTCTCAGTTGTCGGCACTATATTCGATTTTACGCAAAAAAAGGGATAAAAAAAGACCGCACAATCTGTTAATTTGAGCCTCTTTATGGGAGGAACCTGGCCTGTAATTTTTATCAATGTCATGAAGAGATCTTACGAGCTAAAACTCATGGAATCAACAGTTCTAATTTCGTTTGTAAATTAGCACCCAAGGTACTGATATAAATTCAGGTAAACTGGTTTTATTCTTGATGAATGAGTTTCTTTATATATTCATCAGATATTTTAAAATAGAACATTTAAAACTGAAACCATAATTGCATGGACTGCTTCTTATAAATGGAAATATTTGTATTACACGTAGACAACACATTTTTGATCGTTCCATTCAAAACTTACAACCTATAATGAATCTTAACGTCTTTTTAAAGTTACGAGATTCGATTCAAACTCAATTTTTATTTTGAAGTTTATGGACTTCATGCTTAATATCTATCAGTAATACTACGGTGATATGCCATTAAGATATATCGCCGCTGGATTGTCAAAATTATTTTTTGTAATTCTATTGTTTTCAAACACAATATATAAACTGCAACTATTTGATTACAAATTGATCGAAAAAGATGCTCGAAAAGATAAGAAAAGATGTGGAAAACATCATAATCTGTGGACTTCTGAGAGCGGTGCTTGGAATTAGACTCGTTTATAAAAACCCTTTTACTGAGTGTACTCTGGACAGAGTGGTGATAAACGTATTGAGGAAGTATATTGTGACTAGGCTAAATAAGGATGTGAAATATCAAATATTTTCTACTTCAAGCCGTTTGCCTCGGTGTACAAAAGTCATATATCCTGGTGAGACCTTATACTCATGTGTTGCATGCCAAAAGAACGAGTCGTTTTTTCTATGTTATGATTGTCTGGTAAGTTCCGATCATGTTAATCACATAGTTGAAACTTATAGGAACACCCGAATCTGGCGTTGTTGCGATTGTGGAAACGAAGGCGCTTGGAAGAGTTGCCACACTTGCATGAAACATCGTAAGAGGGGAATCTGATAATATTGCCGATGAATTTTTACAATACTTTGGTTACATACTCACAATTCTTTTCGATTTGATGGAAGCAATTTCGTCAGATAATTACACATTCTTGGACTCAAAGATCGAGAATTTGTTGAATAACCTTAAGTGTCAAGACAATTTAGGATTTGCACAGGATTACTTCGACCCTGAGCTGCTCAGTGCCAGTGATATCCAAATCGCAAATCATCGTGTTAGAAGATACTGCTTGATTGCCACTGACACGAATAACAATTCAGAATTGAAAAAGACTTTGAAGCTTGAAGGCTATGACGAAAATTTTTCACAATTCTTGATAGACGAACTTGACAGATACGGATATGCTTGCATCGAATATCGACGCTCTAGCACTGATTGCACTCAGCTGGGAAATAAAATCGCTGAGAAGCATCACGAATTGACAAAAACGTATTTCCATTTTCAGGTGATTAAAGTTTACCGATACTTTTTCATGAACCTCGCTCCTCAGCTCATTTCTTTAATTCACGAGCTGTGCAGTCTGAAATCTAAACTGGCGCGTACACTTACCAATTATTTATCAAACGAAAATTCATTTCTGAGTACATTTGTTCAGAACGAAAACAAATTATGGAAACATTTTAGATTTTTGGTGCTCAAACGATTGCTCATTATTTTCTTTAGTTTTGAGGAAGGAAAAAGGCAGATCGCTGATTTTTATCTTCAAAATTTTAGTAAAATCTATCATTTAAGCCTACCAGACAGTTTCGGCTCAGTGTATTCTCTCTTAAAACTTTCTGTCGAGTTTACCACAGATCACTATATCATCAAATATTTATTTGGAAACCGACTTCTTTGTAATATAATCGATGCAATGTCAAAAATTGTAAAAACAATTGTTTTAAAATATGGGGAACAATCCACCATCAGTAATATGGAAATTGACCGTATTTTGTTGGTGGGAGATTCTTTTTTACGATTTTTAAGTATTGATTTGAAAATAGAATCCTGCTTTTCCGAATTTGAACCTGAACTTAAAAGAGAAGGGGACCGAATAATTCTTCTATGCCTTGAATTCGACACTTATGAATTTTCTTTTGATAATTATTTTACTTTGAATGACAGTCGCCTTCCTCAGATTATTTTCAAACTGCAGGAAATATTGGTAAAATTCATTCAATGGTTGTGTTTAGACCTCAAAACACTTGAAGGAATACTTAGAAAACAATTAAGAGAATTCAAAAGGATTATCACAAGTAATCCAAGCGAAGTTGAAGACCTAACATACAGGTATGATATACAAAATCAAGCTCGTTTCATTCTATCTCGGATTTTTTTTATTAATTTGCTTGTTTTTGGTGCTGTCAATCATAATCTATCTCAAAAAATGAATAATAAAATTTTAAGAGACGAAAAAATGTTATTATGGGTCGCCCAACCTGTCATGCAATCTTTATCGTATCGTTTCACTTTTAACTCTGACGATTGTGAAGAAACTAGAGACTTTGATAGATTTATTAACTTCTTTAATAATTCTTCAGACATTCCATTAATTAATATTCAAACATTGTATATCCTTCAGATTCTAGTTTCAAAGTTATGTCCTAATTTATTTGTGAAACATCTATTATTTTCTATATTCCCAATTTTACATAAAACTCCAAATTTGGAAGAAATCAATCAAATTCTATTGAAAATCCGACAAACAAGCAGGGCCAGCCAGTCTTACTTGCTTATTATTATATTCAACACTTTGTACGAAAGACTCTTTATGTGGAATGAGGAAAAATTGCTTTACAGTTTGATTGAAAAATGGATCATACATTATTTGGCCTTGGGCGATAAACAATTAGACGAAATAGTGGATTGTTTATCAGATCATTTTTCAGCTTACCAACCTCAACCTGAGTGTATTTCTAAAATAATCGAACGAGTTTCATGCGTACAGAACCACCAGAATTCATCACTAATACTTAAGTTGAAACCGGAATATTACAAAAAAATAAGCCCGTAATTTTTTCATATACACCTACTCATCGTCACAAAAAGTTGTTAAAACAATAGAATCCTGGTCAAAAATGGGAAAATGCACATTTGAATTGGCGGATATCCCAAATTTCAGCATTGAATATCAGGGGATTTGTGATTTTTTATTTTCTGATGCTATGGCAGGAATAATATCGTTTTGGGTTGGAAATAATTTCACATATTATCATCAAGAACCTGCATCAATAAATAATTTGAGGGTCTCCTTGATGTGCTTGGCTTTGATCTCGAGAGTTTCTAAAAATGGCGAGATTATCAGATTATGCGAGCAAAACATTGCAAATATCTTTGAAAACAGAAGATATAATTTAGCCAGAGATGTCATTGAGTTTCTCACTAAAATTATGGATAATATAGTGGACCCCTTGGTCAAATCACTCATTAATTATATTATTCAACCTAAAAAAGGTCAGATGGAATGCTCATTCCTCGAGTCTACACCAAAACGCAAACGATCCTATTCTAAACTCGATTCTATTTTAAAAACTCTCGATGAATCCGGGATACCCCATTGCGTAGATGATGAGTTGCGAACAGACTCGGTTTCCCTAATTAGCACTGACGCTAGTAGATTACTTATGTTTTGTGTGATTTGTGGAACTCAGGAACAAACTTACCAGAAATCATTCAATATTTTTTTTCATTCAACTCCTTATATTTGCCTCGCATTAATCAGATGGTCAAGAACAGTAAAATATTGCGGAACGGTCTTGATCAACGATTTGCCAAATAAAAATTTAACTCCGATTAGCTCCCAAAACGTGACTGAAAACCTTGAAGAGTTTCAAAGTTTATCCCAGAAACTCGCATTTTCGGGTTGTTCTCACTTTATCCATAACAAATGCTCATGCCTTTTCCACGAAAAACTTAATCAGAAGGTGGACTATCTTAGTTTTGGTTCGATATTTGAATGTGTCCTCTGCAAAAATAAATATAATTTCTGTATTCCTGTTAATTTTCCCGTTTTCAAAATAATTGAGCAGCCTTCCAGACTACTTTTAATTGTACAGCTGATTGAAGTATTAATTGACCTGAAAGAATGGAAATCTTCACATACAGATCAACTAGATATAAATCATACCTCAAACTCGAATTCTAACCTGGATGAATTGGTTCAAAGTTTCTTGAATTCACCGACAGATCAGAATAATTTTTATCTAAAGTGTTGTACATTTTTGTATCCTATGAAAGAGAATAAATCTGACTTTACCGCCAAAAATTTCTGCTCTATTATCATTTCAAGAGGAGTATCGGCTTTGGTTGCCTACATAACAAAACTTGAAAAACAATATAGAAATCAATTTCCGTTTTTCCCTGATACCAAAAATCGACATTTTAAAGTCAATACTCAGTTCGCTCGTTTTTGTTTTTATACCTGTGGCTTGGCGCCAGCTTTGAAGGCCTGCAATCTACCGAAAAAAGATATATCTGATCTACTCTCTCCGATTTATTTTCAGAGATTAGACAGCCTGATGACGATAGTCAAAATTCTGAAATCCGATAGCAATGTTGAAAATAAATCGTATTTGTTAAACGACAAGGATCCTTTTGAGGAATTTGTCTTTTCATTCATATCTCTCACAGCTTTAATAGGGTTAAACACCAGCTTCACAGTGAAATTACAGGAGCCATTCAAAAAGTCACTGATTAAGCTATTCTATTTTCTTGTTTTGCTCAACGTATTCTCTGCTTTTCAGTCACTTGATCATGATAAGATGGTTCATACCGATATCCCATTCAATGGTCATGACGTCGAGTTCCTGTCTACGTTTTTTAACACTGTGACGCTTTCGGCGCCTTTGAAGGAGAACAACAAGATATTTTTGTACGACTTATACATTCAAATCGTTTTGCCATTTTTGCGCAAAGTTTCGATACTTTTCTTCCAAATTTTTTATACAAAATCACCTCTGACTAGTCCAGCCTTTCTGAAGAACCAATCAATGCATAATCCTTATAATGAACTGAAGTTACTTTTAAATCATTTTTTGATTTCAAGCAATCCTGCTGTGGATCAGTCTCCTTATGAACATGGTATCAAGGAATTGTTTGAAAAGTAAAACTTAACTTATTTAGGATCCGATCTCAACCCTCTGAGATACATAAACTGATGACTGTAGAAAGGTATTCTGATTAAAGTTTTAAATATTTATCTGTGCTTTCCTTGGCAGATTGACTAAGATAGTTCATAATTTTTTCCTAATACCTGTCAGATTATTATTTTAAGCACGTCAAATTTGAAAATTTTAACTTTCTCAAATCTTTTTCATCCTTATATAGCGTCGAAGCATTCTACGTTCTCAAAAATATTCCAATCTAATTCCTCCAACCTTGAAGCTATCTAATCCCTTTTTTACCATTAAAAACGTATTTCACCATCATCTTAATTTGACAATCAAATGTATTGCTCGAAAAGTTCTTTTTTTTAAAGCTTAGTCATCCCATAATTCAGCTATCAATAGTCTTTCTAAAAAGCCCATTTATCCTCTGTCTTACATTAACAATCTCCGCTTTAACTTATATTTAGACACATGAAAAATAAAATTTTGGTACCACTACCGACCCATTACAATGATTTGAAAGAAAATCTTAACTTCAAGTATTTTTATATTTAATCAGGTGCTCTATATGCAACTGCGTCACCAAAACAATGTGTAAATGCTTGATCTGTGGACTGAATATCCCAATAGAGAACAGTTGCTCGTGTATTTCTATTAACCCCGTTCCACCTCCTAAACTACTCAAAGAACAGATCGTAAATCACTCGTTGTCTTGCGATGGTACTTATGGCATATACCTCAAAGTCGAATCGCCGAGAGTTATCATCACTGAGTGGTATGAAGCAAGAACAGTTGAATTTTCGTTGTATCGAGGCAGCTGCGGTGAATCGATGTATAGGTAAAGCTTTTTTTTACTGTTAGTACTCAAGAGAATTTGACGTTATCTGAGCAAAAATATAATCAGCTGGAGAGTATTTACCAAAATGACGAACTTGGAAGCTTACATTATCAATCAACCAAATTATAGTTTTGAGTAGAAAATAACACATTTATTATGATCCAGAATTTCATTACAATCTTTTGAAAGATTTTCAGATTTCCTCTAAATATGCCGTTTGGTAGAAACTCGGGTTTCTATTAATAAAGGCGTCATTTTCCATAAGCTTTGATGATAACACAATCCTTATTTTGATTTCAGCTTTGTTAGCAAATAGATACCCTCAAATTGTGACCAATACTTAATTTTATGATGAGTTCAAGAATAAAATGGCAAACAAGGCAAAAAGGGGGTAAAATTGAGACATTTTGTCACAAAAAAATTAAAGAATTTCAGGAGTTTTAAAAATACTGTTACATGCGTTGTATCGGGTATGGGATCTATATTGCGAATCATGATGACCAAAAATGGGATTTTTTTGAAATGAAATTTTTAACATAAAAAAAGAACCATTCAAACTAAAATGAAAAAAATCTAATACTAAACATGATTGTACAATGTCGAAAAATGGTTACCGTTATCCGGTTTTGCATCCAATGACGCTGTTTGTCTAGACCAGGGATGGGCAACATACGGTCCGAGACGATATTTTGTCCGGCCCGCGAAGAGTTTTTGAACATGTATGGTAATGCGGCCTGGGATAATATCCTTGCATAATTCTTCACTAGTTTATGATTGCATCGGTCAAATTCAGTGTTTAAAGACTACTTGCTAACTTAAAGTGACTCTTAGTCATCTGTTGCTTACTTTTAAATCTAGAATATACAATTAGAATATTATCATAAATTTTGCTATGAAACTTAAAGTTAATAGGGAGCCTCACATATTTAACCAATATTGGATGTCGAAGTAGTTTGGTACTGAAGATGAAAAGAAAACAGTACTTTTTATGGAGTGAAAGTGTTTCCGTGGTGAACGAGTGAAACATTATCTGCAATTATGTGACAAAGCATGTAGAAAACGACAATAATTTAGCAGAAAAACGACAAACAAGGGTCAAAAATTGGATAGCAAGTTTGTAAATCAGTAAGATTTCTTGAGAAAATACAAAATGGAGCAGAAATCAGCTATTCTTTCCAGCTTTGAAGTCCCATATAACATTACTAAGCACGGCAAATTGTTCTATGATGGCGAATTTGTCATTGCATGCTCGATGTAGTAGATCAAATCTGCCCAGAGCACAGAAAAATGTTTGTAGAAATCAGTTTGTCGAGAACAACTGTAGCTCACAGAATTGAAACAATATCATAAGATATGATGTCACCGCTGAAAAAGCGTATACCTTCATTTCAGCTCTATTTACTGATATTAAATGAAAGCACTGACTTCGATGACTCTGCACAGTGGCTAATATTTCTAAGACAAATTTTAGGCAAATTGAAATCACAAAAGAACTACTGTGAATGGAATCAACGAAAGACACTACTCCCGGAAAAGATATATTCGAATGTGTGGAAATGCTTTGTAAATAAATTGAATTACACTAGAAGAAATTGGTGAATATTTAACAGATTTTTCTCAATCCCTGGGAGGAAAGAACGTTTGTCTAATGAGGAGACTGAATGACCGCGTTGGAGAGGTCGATTTCAACAAGCGATTGGTATTTTTTACAATTTAAATACCTAGAAATTTTGTGCAAAGATGTGTTTGACATGAAATATGTCACGAATCCACTTGTGAAAACTATTAATTTTATCAGGGAAAAGAGGTTTAAATCAGACAGCTGATCAGACTTCACAAACATTACGGTTCGGATCATGGGGATGTTCTGTATCATACAGATGTATGCTGGTTCGGTTTCGGAAAATTTATGAGGTGTTGGAGACTTGACAAATAAAATTTTACTGTTTTTGTTGAGGATAAATAAAATTACAGAGTATATGTAACTCAGACAATCACAGTGGTTGTCAGGAGCGTGACCCGACAAAATTGCGATATTAACACTGTGAACAGCCGAGTGACTGTATTAACCTAGAAACATGTACTACATATACGGGGTTTGCATTCATTATTACACCGGTTCCATCCATTATCACATAGCTTTCGTTTCGCACATCAGTAAAATTCAGTTTTGATATGTTTACAGTAGTTTGGCGTTCCAAACGTTGACTTTCCAGAGAAATGTGCATTCTTTTTTAACAAATCTTGAAACACCATGTAAACTTTTTCGACNTAGAACTAAAAACATAAATTATACATATATTCATTAAAGTCCTCTCATAATTAACACCTACTTTTGTATTTAAGCATATTTCGATGATAGCTATCACAGTCAAAAAGTTGTAATTTCTGTTGAGCCACTTTCGATTAAATTAAATATGTCGGTTTCTGATATTGAGGACTCTTGTCACTTGGCATTCTTCAAGGTACAGAATCACCCATTCATGGAAGAACATTTTTGTGGATACTACATGGAGGCCTTTGAACTGTTCTTTTCCAGTGGAACACACGAATGTATTTTCATAATGGACAGTGAGGTTCCACAAAACGAATAGGGTCCAGACCACGCTGCAAGAGAAGGGTCGCAGGTAATATACCTTCCATCTTACTCACCTTTCCTTAACCAGATTTAAAATTTGTTACCAAAATTGAAGAACATTGTAAAACCAGCGCCCCCCCCCCAGATCAGATACCGAGCTATTCAACCAAGTGGCTCAATAGAAATTGCACGTTCGATTGTGATAGATATTGCCGAAATATGGTAAAATACAAAAGAAGGTTATAGTTATGAGAGGATTTAATAAATAGATGTAGAATTTATTATTTTTTGAGTGCTAAGTATTGATACAATATGAGTTTAAAAAATGTAACGGACTTTATCGGGAAACCCTATAATCAAGATATCACAAATTTTTATTTACATATACAGGGTTTTCGGTCAAAATTAGCGTTTGTCCAGTCTATTTGGGCAGACGAATATCCAAATTTAACTGGAAAAAAATCTAATTGGACTAGACGCAAACCAAATTTAACTGCAAGAAGCTCCAAAAAAAACCAGCCGCACCAATTTGGATTGAACAAACGCTTAATTAGACTGGACTAACGCTAATTTTGACCGAAACCCCCGTGAGATTAAAATGGTGTCAAAGATTCCGCCTGTAGTGCTCTTGAGATAAATTCGTTTGTTCTGTGATCCAATAAGCCCAATCGGTTACATATACCTGTATGAAGCTGCAAAGATGGTTGACAAGAGACTATTTTTGTCTAAATTAATCGGGATATAATTTATAATAATTCCACAGAAAAAATATCATTTTATCTGGTTCAATTTTGGCGAATGATGACAACTAATAAAATATAATTACATTAAAATTCTTGATCATTTTCCGAGTGTTAAAATGTGCCATATACAATCATAAATTACTTCGCGTGAACTGCCATTCTCGCAGCTAAATAGTTCTACAAAGGATATGAGTACCTTCAATGTACATCTCTCTTTTGTCAACCGAATTACACCTTCTACTCAGATGTCAGAAAACGATTTTGCTTAATGAGTACATGGATAAATGTGATTTGCCTTTATAGTATTGCAGTAAATCTTTATATGATATTTTGTAAAAATTTCGGACATCTTGATTCACATATTTGGAAAGTTTTGATGAGAAATGACAGACTAAAAATACATCTATAAAAGCACGAAAAATTCCACATCACAGATCATCATGGTTTCTCCTTAGTGACATAAATTTCGAAATAAAATTTGCTTCGATAGTATTTTTTTATTCTGCAAGCCAATTTCATATATGTCTTGTCGATATTCTCAGTTTAAAAGAATTCAAGGAGCCCTATAGGATGATAACACAAGGACTTTTTGTATGATCTTAAATTTTTCACCCTGATTAACATTTAAAGAGTATAAAGATATTCTACATACTTTTTTAATTAGAAAAAAATTAACAGTGATTGTAGAACCAGGTAATATACATGTGATTATTTGTTTTAAACTCGCCAAGTAAAAGACTAACTACTTTAGTCTGTGGTTCGTTCAGTGCCCTCCTATGTCCATTTTACTACTGAGAGTGTGCTCTGTGATGCTTTTTCCACTAGATTCTA
>JWZT01000308.1:43625-56981 GCA_000827895.1 Thelohanellus kitauei
ATATAAACATATATATGTTTCATAATAAGTGTAATGATTGAAATGTATTTTTTGCAAAATATTATCTTAGTTGAAAAATAGGTACATTTTTAAATTTAACCATCTATTTAAATATTTTTATCAAAATTAAAGATTATTTATATTTTATGAGTTTCTTTACTTGTAAAATTCGCGTCTTCGAAAAACATAATATTATGATGTAAATGCAGTTTTTTTTTAAATTATGAGATTATATAAATAACACATTGATTTATGGGCCTATAGTTAATAAAATCAAAAAAAAACAAATATCAACTACAATATCCCAATAACCTAATTTAGAATGTTAGTTTTTTATTAACAATTCATGAATTTTAATGTATTGGTGTACTATGAAGATACTATCATTGTGATAATTATCAATCATCCGATATTTTAAAATGTCTATACCAAAGCCTGTGATACATGTACAATTTTTGTTAACTGTAAATTATTCCTCAATGCTTCTATAATCAAGTACTAAATCATTTTTATCATTAAAAAACATTTATATTAATTGTCAATATAAAGATAACAGTATTAAAAAAAATCAAATATTCGTTGAAGAACATTAAAATACATTATATTTCTTAAGCAACCACAGATGATAAAATGTGATTTGAGCAGTTTTGAATTCATTATTGATGAATTAAAATCTTTTATATGTTTAATGAAATATTAGACAGCTTCCAAAGTACGTAAATATACGGAAAATCATGACAGTGCTTGACATATAATAATGTTTTTTATGTATCTATATTATACTGATCAGTGTAGAATTATAATAATTGTATATTTATTTAGCTAAAATCTAAAAAATCACAAACTATATTGCATCATATCAAATATATAATTGATTTGAATTAACTAAATTTGAAATTTTTTATAATATTTTGTGAGATAATACCCATATTTAATTTAATTGAGATGTATCATTTTAAAACAAATACGGTTTATAGTCTCAATGTCATAAATACCCTGTATCTTACGAGTGGTATACAACAACATTTTACCAACCAATGTTAACATGTAGAGTTTCTATGCGATATTTGGAAAAACATTCTATAGCTAAGGGTGTGTAACTAAAAACATCTTTTAGCAGCATTTTCTTTATTTGAATCATAATCTTCCAAAAAGAATGATGACTTTCCAATACCTGAATTGACGCAAAACATTTATCGCATATTCACATTAATTTTTTCATTTTATTTCA
This sequence comes from Thelohanellus kitauei, assembly GCA_000827895.1. NCBI lineage: Eukaryota > Metazoa > Cnidaria > Myxozoa > Bivalvulida > Myxobolidae > Thelohanellus > Thelohanellus kitauei. The sequence continues at coordinate 44,857 of JWZT01000308.1, forward strand.
AATCTTTATTTTATTAAAATAAAGGAAATTACAAAATGAATACATTGTATTTGTTCTTTGTTAAGTAAAATTTTAAATTAATAATCTATCATTCTGCATATATATTTGTGTAAATTTCAAATTAATTTAATTAAATACTAAGTATAATTGGAATGAATCAATAAAAATAATTCTCAATATCAATCGTGCATAATCGGAATATATAGATTTATACAAAAATATTGAATAAAAAATACCATTTAAAATATTTATCATAATCATTCATTGCAATTAAGAAAAATATAGCTCGAATACAAAAAAAATCAATTAAAATGTATTTTTATTTCAAAATTACTTAAATTGCACATATTTATATCCTCAACGATACGTCACGTGCGTATAATGATATACGGGAGATAATTTATTTAGGCATATATAAATATATGAAATACATATGTAGTTCAGAATTATCAGTAAATGCCATATCTCAATGCGCTTTCCACTTGATCATCAGATATCCATTTAAAGTGTGATATTAATCTTTACATATAATGTTGAAAATATTTCAAGATTTATTAAATTTTAATGATGGCTAAAGATAGCTAATCAAATTGATTATTTCAATTTAGTAAAATGAAAATAATTTGAACAAAAATTTATTACGTTATTCAAAAAGCTATGGTTCTTAACTGGTATGCGTGTTTACAATAAAACGCAGATTCATCCTGAACCACATTAGATTCAATATGAAAATTATGAAGCGAAAATTAAAATGGGATCGGTTTATAAATGATCAACAAACGTTTAAACATTTATTAATTTATTTAAAACACTTTTGTATAACATATGTCTAGTGTAATGATAAGTTAAATCATCATCTGAAGAACCTCAAACTATCAAATTCCCACTCCTTTGAATTTTCATTTTTGATCGTATATAATCATAACGTATTAGGACTACTACTTCAATATATCTGGAAATATAAATAATTATCGTTTTTTTCTAGAGGAATTTATTCTGAAATATCAGAAAACATTGATTAAAATTGAGAAACAACTTTGAAATCATTAAATAGACTAAATTCATAAGATGGTTGGAGCCAGAATATTAAGAACTTGATGTCGTCTAGTAATTGATTCCACATAATTCCTTACGAATTTATATATTCATATAGGTAAATATAAGAAAAAGATATCAAATTGGGGTTTTTAAATAACAAATTGCAACAAAACACATTTCTTACTTTGAGGTAATTGTGAATAATATCCATGCGTCACAGTAAGAGTAAAAACAGTATAAATCGATTAGAAAGTTATAAACTCATGGAAAAAAATTTAATGAAAATTCTCTAAGAGGAATATTATATTGATTTATAATAAAAATATTGATTCACGTTTATTGAAAATGAAATTAAAAGTCAGATTTGAAACATCAGGCCAATCAAAACATTGACATAAGCTCAAATATTTAATAAGTGAAAATGAAATTAATAAATTCAGTTATCACTGTCGAATTTTTATCCATTGATGGATATGATTTTCATAAAACGGAAAAATAGATAGAGATTTGAAACAACGGCGGTAACATTAAGTAAAACTATACAATTTTATCCTATAAAAACATGAAAAATATGATTATGGTTCATTTCCACAGTAATAAAGGTTAAAAATTGCTTTGTCAAATGAATATGTTCAGTTTTTTCAACTTTGATATTTAACTCAAATATTTAATTGTTAAAATTGTATAAAATCGTGGATATCAGCATTGAACACTTGATTCGATATATATAGAAACAGCCTATTAAAGGTACAAGACGATTTCTTTCTCTGTATACAAATAATAATTATATTTTTGGCTTTCATCGATTAATCTTCACATTTAAATTGATGTGATAACGAAAAGTAAGAAATATTCCTTGGAAGTAATTACAGTCAAAATTCAAGGAAAATTATTTTTCTCTGAAAAATACACAGGGCTGAAAACTAGTTACGGAGAAAAATTTACAGAGTTTGTTCTATATAAAAATTATAAAATTCTGATTAAAAAACTTTATTAACTTACAATAACACTAGTATTGAATGATGGAACTGCCTACTTACACGTCTGTAAATTGACGAAAAGTACGATATATTGAGCTAAATGCAAAAAAAATAAAACAAAACTACGCATATTTATAGGTTACCTTCTCGGCTGCTCTGCAATAATTAAATTATCTTATATGAATTTCATGACTTAAAAACATATATATATATATATGTATATACAACCAGATTATGTAACAATAAAGAGTATTTATTTGTACTCACAACAAATCTGTGCTAATTTATCAATAAAATATAATAATTTATGAACTTAATCTCTTCTTTTAATAAAAATCGTTCATTACATTTTCAAAATAATCACATAAATTACATCTGCTCGATCAACATGTATATATCGAAAATCATGTCCTCTGTATTGTTAAAAAATTCTGTATTATTTGAGTACGAATGACATTAAAAAACAAATTGAGAAAAAATGTTTGAATTTGCATAAAGTATCATGGAATTAATTGATATGTGATATATATAATTCTGTATATTTTTTTGAAAATTTTTTTACGCAGAGGTCACAAAAACATGTTCTATATCCAAACGATATATTTTGATAATAAAAATCAATTATAATTGAATCAATGATGAAGATGAAATGTCAATGAACTTGTATTTTAAAATTATTGTGTTTATAAATGATACCCATAAGTATTTTACAGATTATCAAAATGACATGGATCGTATTTCAATGTTTAAACTATATTAAACCATTCTATCTAAGTTTTTATATAAAATAAACTGATGGGTTCATCTCTTAAAACATGAATCTATTATTTAAATACAGTGAATGCTGTCTAATTTTCGAAATCGAGTGAAATGATTGAGATTAAACTGAAATTTAGACATGGATAACAAAAACCGTGTTTATTCGCAGACTAAACCATCAATGTAATTACAACATTACATTAAAAATTACATTTTAATTCCGTTAGTTCAGATAATATACATTTCATATATTGTATGGCAATATAGATGTTCAGTTTATTATGCTGATTATATAATTCAGTGTTAAAAAACTTTGAAAAAATTCTGAGATCTCATAAATCAGCATTTCAATGTATTTTCCATTCTAAAACTAACAATATGCTATTGCAAAATTATCTACGATTGGTTGAGTCATTGTGATATGTTTTTTTTTTGACTTTTAAAGTCGCAAGATCCGTCTTAACATTTCTCCATATTCGATTCATGAAATATTCAATTAACGGCAGTTATTCAAAGAATTTTGCACATGAATTATTCTTGTGTAGTTTAGTTGATATACCTTAACCTATTTTCTGTTTGTTTGAGTGCTCTTCTTTAATTTTAGATAATAAGTGGTTCGAAACATCGATTAACAGATTTATCATTTTATAAAAGCATTTAAACTGGTACATAGATTATTTGACAAATTTTGATATTTTTAACTCCAAACACACGATATTTTCTACATTTTGTATTTAATAATAATGCAGGAGTTTTATGTAGATATATTAGATTTCCGCGCATGATCATTCGAATGAAAATGAGAATTACTAAGTATTCATAAATACCAATTTAAATCTAATAAGAAGGGATATTGATTCTGGCTGAAAAAATAGAATGGTCGATAATGGACAATGTAGACTGTATTTGTATCGCAAAATTACAAATTACAAATATTCTGAATATTTAATCCATAAATATTTATATTAATATATAAATATTACATAACAGAACTCTAATGAATGAATAGATCAAAATGTATATATATATTTTAATTGTTAAATAAAAGATAAATTCTGTTTCTTTTAATTATAACTTACCTTTCTGACCAATAGAACGTTTTTGAAACACTTTAAATTGGTTTTAGGGCGTATTTAAATAAAAAAAAATTCGATCCGTTGATAAAAGATTTTGTCATCAATTAGATAGAAGATTCATATCTATGTTTATATGACATTACATATAGATTGCTGTTTTTTTTTATATCCTCTATGAAAATTTGGTGAATGATTTGCGTCTTTTGAAGAAATACTCATAATATTGGGAATTTTATCAAAAGTTAATACATTAAACTGTGTAAAATTTTCAGATTGTTTTCGTAAATATTTATGGCTATCTGATAAATTAAATTAGGTTAACCACACATTATAGTTAGATACACTCTAAACCATTAATGAAATGATAAATAAGATATAAATTAGATTTATCATTAATTTTGCTAATAAAGAAAAGTTGTAATTAACGTACGCTAATGTATATGTTCAGTTTATTTTGTAATTACTTAAAATTAAACGATTCAAAATATATTAAATCGTCTAAAATCGATTCCATCATACTACACGCGTCTAATTCCAATGTAGAAACCATTAAATAAGTGACAAATGAGGTTCTTTTCATTAATTTGAGCTGACATTGATTTTGACTGTCACATATCTATATTAACCTTTTTCGTTTTTGGATGGATTGCAAGAGTCTTTATTTAAATCCTTTTAAGAATTTATTACTTAATTTTTCATACCAATTTTTGTTGATCGGTTTGTGTCAGCTCTCCTATATATGGGTTCAAATTTGGTCAAAACGTGAATTTAACAGATTCTGTTTTTATATATCAGCATTAAAATTTGCACACAAATTTTGTAAAATATTATGAATATTTTAATTCAATATACTTCATAATTTCGTTCTTTCCTTATAAATTATACAAGATTTTTTTGGATTTAATAAATATATCAAAATTTATAGTTCTATTGTCGAAACTTTTATTGGTTTATGGAATATTTGACAGCATAATACAGTCATTTTCATAAATTACAGGGATTTACAGTCATTGACTCTAATAATATTTTAGAGCGCCACTAACCATAAGCCAATTTTTTTTTGTTTCACATATGCATGTATAAATAATTATCATAAGAACAATTTTTATTTATATAAATAAATTTTCATAACTCATTATGAAAGGAATAGTTAAAAACTATAAAATAGGTCATCAGTAAGTAAAATATCAATAATTTTAGACGTTTCTTAGAGTACAACTAACTCTATAATAAAAAAAAATGTAACCAACCTTAATGAATTTAACAAAATTTAAGAAAAATTCAAATATATACACTTTTAGAAGACCATGTGTAAATTAAATAATTGATGGACGATAATGTTGACATTTATTTCAGTATAATTTTGGGAGCAGATGATGAAGAGACAGATATTCACTTCGGTGATAGTATAATTTCATTTATTGTTTAANCGAAAGAAATTATGAAGGTCTTAACATATATTATTTACGAATTATTTATATTTATATTAATCTAAATGAAAATATGTCGAATTTTATTAATGCTAGAATGAATAGGAAACGCGATATCATCATAAATGATAAACAAATACGCTTTAATGTATTTATTCAACATTCGGATGATTTTTTAAATAAGTCTTGTGAAAGATTAATTGACATTTAAAATACAGATATACACAAATGGCTTCTAGATCATTCAACGTTTAAAATATGGCAGATTGGATTATTTTAGACATTCAGCTATAAGAACTAACGAATAATGATAAAACGTTGAATTACATTAAGAGATGGATAAAAGAAATTCTTTTTCTAAAACAATATCGTATTATTAGATAGTTTAAGGAAAATATTAACAATATTATATTAAAAATATAAGGTCATCTTATTGAAGAGATTGTGGGCTTAATACAATATCAACATTATATTTAAATAAACTCGAGTAAACATTAGTGTAATTAGTAATTTGCAACTACTGTTCATGTAAATGAAAGTAGACATTCATAAACATCTTAATATATACTTTTTTTCAAATATACAATTGATTGTTGGATGGTTAATTACTTCAAAATTAATATGAAACAATATTTATGATCTTTTATTGCTGTCGAAGTGGATTAGTAGTTAATGATTTTCATCTATAGATAGTAAAAGATGATTTTATCCGATAGGAAGGTGTTCAAGATATTTTGAAGGAAATCTAATAGTAATTATAAAGGCAGTCAAATTATGGTTAAGACCTTAATTTAATGAATATTAATCTATTGCCTGTATCACTCATTGTAAAGACACGTTTAGTCTGATATCTAAGTGTATAAATGGAATAATAGATATAAGAATTCATAGCATTAAATTAAAAGTATCGTGTTAGATTTTTTTTCTGTAATGGCAAAATATTCCCTCCTTACTCGTCATAACAATTCTCGAAATATCCTAACCAAATACATATTCGATTAAAGAGTTTATATCAGAAACTTATAGTTCATCAAGTGATTATTTTCAGCAAATTTATACACTGATATCACAGGTATTACAAAGTTTTAATTACAATGCATGCCTCGAATCAAAATTAAGAATACTTATTGTATTTATGTAATATTTCATTTTCACCATAATTTTAATTTATATTTTACAATCTTTATGTTGTTATACATTTCCAATCGCCCTAAATCGTATATATGTATATCGAAATCAAAATAAAATTGAATATTGATGAATAAAGCAAAAATGTTTATATCAAGCTGTTAATTTTATGTCCTTTATAAGCTTCCTAAAGTATCTCTCGCTTTCAATCGACGCTTCAATATTCTATAAATAAGGAAATATACATCGCTAAAATGATAGTAACAAGTACAATGAGAATAATAATAAACCACCAGAACTTGTGTGTCTTTGATGCATTAGGATTGAAAACAACCTCATTGATCGGTGTACTTGTAAGAATGGTATTCGTAGTATCAACGCGTATCGATATATTGATGCAAGTGAAATCTTTATTTTTAAGACCCATTTTTGTTTGTTTGAGTTGGCATATTCGAGTGTAGCTTTGGGTTTCAATAGTCATATTATACAAATAAAATCTCATTAATTGATTTGAATGAATAATAAAATCTTTTTTAAGATTTTCGATTTCGTATTTAGTGTTCTTTTCAATTTTCCATTCCCCGTCTAAAGAAAACTGTTTTTCAATATTATGATCATAAGTTGTACCAGAAACTTTGCATACACTGATTTGAATGTATTCTATTGTATCAACGAAGTTGCATTTAATCTCTGAGAATGAGTTCCTGACATGAATGGTGTCTTTTTCGAATTTGATTATCAAATTCGAATCTTTTGATTCAAATTTTATTAAATCTTTTAATTTGTATGAATCCGCATTTCCTCTAAATTATTACAAAATACATACGTAGAAAACTTTATGTACGGGTAAGAATCTTGCTGGATCCAAAATGTTGTATTTCCAATTGATCGATTAACCATTTTTTCTTTTTCTGTGTCAGCTTTAGCTAGGAGTATATTGAGCAGCATCAGAAACAAATATAGAAAGCAAATCGACATCTGAAGTAACAACAGTAAATGAGTTGTAATAATATTGAAAAATTATATTTAATAAAAAATATAAACATATATATGTTTCATAATAAGTGTAATCATTGAAATTAATTTCCGCAAAATATTATCTTAGTTGAAAAATAGGTACATTTTTTAATTTAGCCATCTATTTAAATACTTTTATCAAAATTAAAGAGTATTTATATTTTATGAGTTTCTTTACTTTTCAAATTCGCGTCTTCGAAACACGTAGTATTATGACGTAATTGCAGTTTTTTATTAAATTATACGAATTATATAAATAATACCTTGATTTCTTGATCTACAGTTAATAAAATCAAAAAACCACATATCAACTACAATATCCAAATAACATAATTTTGTAGGTTAGTTTTTAATTAATACTTCATGAATTAAAATATATTCATGTATTTTTCAGATTTTATCATTATGTGATAATTATCAACCATCCGATATTTCAAAATGTCTATATCAAAGCCTGTGATACATGTTCAAACTTCGAAAATTGTAAAACATTCTAAAATGCTGTTGTCATCACATATTAAATCCTTTATATCATTACAAACATTTATATTGATTCTCTAAGTAATGCTAACAACATTAAAATAAAATTGAATTTCCCTTGAAATGCATTAAAATACATTACTCTTTCTTAAGCAACCACAAATGAAAAAAATGAGCTTTGAGATGTTTTGAATTCATTTTTGATGAATATCAATCACATATCTACTGAATAAAGCATTGTAGAGAATTCTAATGCGTAAATATTCACCAAATCATTAAATAGCACCGTATAAGACGATTTATTTTTATGTATCTATTTCATTCTGGTGAGTATGGAATTGTGTTGAACGATGATCATTGTATATTTATTTACTAAAATTTCGAAATGATGCACTATATCGCACCATGTCCTATTTATAATTGTTTTGAATGATCTAAATGGGAAATTTTATCACATGTCTGCTGAGAATATCACCTTTGTGGAATTTTATTGAGTTGTATCATCTTAAAACTAATACGGTTGATACTCTACATGTCAAGATTACTATGTATATTTCGAGTGGTCAAATACAACCTCGTAACTTTCAGTTTAAACATGTAGAGTTTCTATGCGATATTTGGAAACACATTCAATACCTAAGGGTTAGTTACTTGAAACATCATTTGGCGGCCTTTTTTCAGTTTTACAGAATGTTAAATACAAGAACTATGACCATTGGATACCTGAAGCCATGCAAAACATCAGACTCATTTTAAATTTTATGAATGTGAATCGAAATATTACTTTTCTGAATTAATGAAAAATACAAAATGAATACTTTGCATTTCTTTCTCGTTAATTAAAATTACATATTAATCAGCTTCTCTTATACATATTAAATTTGTAAAAATTTAAATTTTTTTATCATTCGATATAAGTTAAATAAGGAGTGAATCGATAACGAATTCACATTAATAAATTATGTATAATCAGAATATTTAATTAATACAAAAATATGAATATATAAAAGGAACAGAAATCTCGAACTATTGTAAATTTTGTTAATATAGACAAATATAGCAAAAATGAATAAATATCTTTAAAAATGTATTTTAAGTTCAAGATTCAATAAAAGCTTTTTTTTTATAATCTCAATGATAAGTCGCGTGTATATACTGATACGCAGTAGATTATTTATTTATGCATATTGGCCAAGATTAAAAAAAATGTCATTCAGAATTATCAGTAATATCCTGATATAATTGCGCTTTCAACTTGATCATCAAAAACCCATTTTCAATGTGAAATTAAACTATACAGATAATGTAGAAAATGTATCAATATGAATTAAATTTCGATCATGACTAAAGATTGCTAATCGAATTTATCATTTCAATTGGGTAAACCGAAAACTTTTTAAACAGAACTATTATGCTTTTCAAAAAGCTATGATCCATGACTGATATTCGTGTTTACATTAAAAGAGTCATTCATTTTAAAACTCATTAGATTCTAAATGATAATCATGAAGGGAAAGTCAAAAAAGGATCTGTTTCAATAAATTATAATCATAGGTTTAAAACATTTATTCAGTTATTTTTAACATTTAAAAACACGATAAATTTCAGTATGATCATATGTTTAATCATAGTCTGAAGAATCTCCAACTCGCAAATTTTCATTTTTTCAATGTTCTAAATTAAATAAAAAATTGTAACACAACACATTTGTCACATTGAGGTAACGGTGATAACATTTATGCATAACAATGAGTAAAAAAACATTACAAATCGATTATATAGCTGTAGTCGGATGAAAACAAGATTTAATTAAAATTCTCAAAGCAGAATTTAATATTGGTTTATAATAAAAAGATTGCTTGAGTTTTTTTAAAAAATAATATTTAAATTCAGATTTGAAATATCATACTAAAAAAACCATTCACACAAGCTCAAATATTTTATCAGCGAAAATAAAAGTAATAAATACCGTAAACCCTGTCTAATTTTTAAGCAATTATGGGACAAGATGTTCAAAAAAAACGGAAAAAATGACACGGATTTCAAACAATGGGGCTCACATTAATTAAAAACCATAAATCATATCCTTAAATAACACAAAAAAATAGATTTCGGTTCATATTTCCAGTATAAAACGTTATAAATTCCTTTTGAAATGAATATGTTGAGTTTTATCTACTTTTAATTTAAAACGAATGTATTAAATTTTGTTTGGTCTAAAATTTCATATATCGGCAACGAATATTCCATTCCATTTATAGAAGCAGCATATTAACAAAACTAGAGTAGTTATATCTTCTCTATAATAACCATACTAGTGCTTGATTTATATTTCATCAATGATAATACGCATGTGATCGATTTAAAAACGAAAATTAAGAAATATTTCTTATTAATATTTTTTTGTAAAATTCAAAAAAAATATTTGTTGTTGTAAAATTGATGACGAAAAATAATAGGATTTAGAGGGTATGAAACATTAAAAGAATCAGATTAAATAACGTTATTAAATTACAAAAACACTAGTGACGAATGAATGAACACGGCACCGATGGGTCTATAAATTTACTAAATGTACAATATCCTGGGATTAATCTAAAATTACTCAAACAAAACTACGCAGTTTACTAAGATATATTCTCGACTGATCTGATAGAATTAAGTTTTAGACTTTGAGTATTTATTCATGTAATTATCTAATATGAATTATATGACGTTATAATATGTATATGTTAACATCAGGTAAAAAAACCAGATATCGATTTCACATTTAACAATTCTGTGTAAATTTGTCAATTAAAAGTCGATCATTTTATGAACTAAATCCATTCTATGAAAAAGAGGTCTATCATATCATAAAAAAACTAACAGAAAATACATCTATTCGATACATATGTATATTACCAAGTTGTAGCCTCGGGTCTTTTCAAAATAATTATTTATGGTTTGAATAAGGTTAATATAAAACATCTATTTAAAAATATGTATGAATTTGCATAATGTATCATCGAAATGATGATATAACTTTGTTGTATTTTTTCGAAAATTATTGATGAAGACGACAAAGAAAATTTGTACCATATCGAATCAGCATATTTTGATATAAAATATCAATGATAAGTTTATCATTAGAAATGATGAATTTTGAATGAACTGGTACTTTAACATTATTCTGTTATAAACGATACCGATAAATGTATTTTACCAATTATCAAAATGACTTGGTTTATATTTAAAATCTTCAAACTATATTAAAATATTGTACACAGGTATAATTTATTTAGATTGAATTCATAGGTTACATCTCTCAAAACATAAATTCATTATATACATACAGACAACCCAGTCTAATTATGAATATTTGGTAAAAAGATTTTAATTTAACTCAAAAATAGACAGGTGTACAAACAAAATGTTAAATTGCATTTAAAGCCATCAATTTATGATATAATTAAATGAGAATCCTGATGTATGTTCATTGTGTTTATTAAATCTATTTCAAAAATATATGTAAATGTATATTCTCAGTTTTTCATGCTTATTATATAATTCACTGTTTAAAACTTTAATAATTGAAAAAATCTCATCCGTCAGCATTGCATTGTAGATTCTAATTCTATAAACAACAATAGTCATCGAAAAATTATCTGCTATTGATTCAGTCTTTTTGATATCTATTTATTTGATATTTAAGTTCGCAAGATGCGTCTTAACATTTTTCTATATTAATCGCATACAAGATTCTATAAACTGCAGTCTTTCAACAATTTTTTCATTTAATTCTTCACAAGTCCTTTATTGGGTACACCTTGTTTAGTTTGAATCTATTTGAGGGGGAAGGTGGGGGTTAGAGATGTCCTCTATTTCTTGTTCATTTGTTGGTCGAAACATCAAATTTACAGATATATCATTTTATACATGGATTTAAAGTTGTACACCAATTATATAACAGATTAATATCTTTGAAATTCAAAGAACTTGAGAAAGTTTTCATTTTGTTTAACAATGGCTAAAGTTTGATGTGGATTTACTTTATTTCTGTGCATGATTATTCGAATGAACGATAATTACACAATTTTTAAGAAATATCAAATTAATTCAAAATACAAGCAAAATAACTTATAAGCTGAAAAATAGAAAAAAAAATGTTGACCGTATTTGGATCAAAAAATTGCAAATTATAAATGTTCTGAATATTAAATCTATATATATATATA
>JWZT01000308.1:57356-68809 GCA_000827895.1 Thelohanellus kitauei
TGAATTTAGAAATATGGTCTTAAAACATTTTGTCTTTGAACGAATAATTGGTGTCTAGAAGTCAGTCATATATTAACTTACGAAGTTTTCCATTTTTTAATATAAAAAAATATTAAAAAGGCCCAATCTGCATTAGCCGATTTTTTTACTATTTGCCATTTTAATTGTCTTAATAATGATCATCACAGTTATTTATATTAAAAAAATTAAATTCTCGTATGTCGTTAGAGAGGATGAGTTTACACGTATCAGATAGGTATAACTGTAAATGTTTATCAATCATTATTCACCTGTCTGAAAGTATTATCAATTTAATCATAAAAAATATGATCCCAAACTGAAAGAACTACACAAAATTTAGGTTAAATACAATCCAATAAACTTTTTTAGAAGACCAAGAGTAAATTAAATAGTGGATGATCCGTGATGTAAGCATATATCTATGTATAATTTTTTTAACAGTTCATGATAGATATATACTCTTTTTTAGAACAGTAAAATTGACTTTATCTTTTAATGGATTCATTTTTATTAGAAAACCCGCGAAAATAATTTTATAAAAATAAACAACCAGAACATTCAAAACAAAAAGGAAAGATATTGAGAAATAATCAAATCTTCGATAAACATTAATTTATATTCAACGATAACTGTACATTATTATTTTTTAATGAAAAACTAGCTCAAAGATCGAAAACCGGAACCTGTCAATTCATTTGTTTCAAAATTTGAGTAGCGGAATATTCAATTTAATCCGATATGAAGGTTATGCAATGCTGTTACACAAATCATTTGATTCAGCTTTGATCCGAGATCATTTCAAAATTACATGTATGAATTTTTAGAAAAGATTCAAACTGTAAACATATAATAAGGTATGAAAATCATCTTCCGTATATCTTCTTATAATTGTTAATAAAATACATATCATATTAGCTTTAAAAGGGCGCTATATACACCTCTTTTACTAAAGATTTTGGCTTCTTAAATCCTATCGCAAACATGTTTTCGAATTGAAATGAATAATTCAGAAATATGAGATCACCAATATGAGGGGAGTTATATAATCGTATTAATATTGCACTTACTAGGATTTTAACGCAGTGTTAATTCTGGATATGACACTAAATTGTTTAGATACATAAATCGTTTCCCTCGAAAGAAATTATCAAAGACACAAAATAAATACTTTACAATATTTGTTAATCATATAATTATAAATTAAAAAGGCCCAATTATTATTTATACTAAAAAGAATCGGAAACTATGCACCATCATAGATGAAGAAAAACTAAGCCTTAAAATCTTCGGTGAACATTCCGACAAATTTTATGTTGATTCTCTTGATAGATTACATGACATTTTTTAAATCCAATTATATCAATTAAACATTGAAATCCCTCCGCCACCTCTAAATATCGCAGAATATTATAATTTAGGAAGGAGTATGAGAAAACACTTTAACGGATAACTTATAATAAATTAATAAAAGCATTCGATTATTTCCGTCTTCAAAAATGAATAAATGCTCTAGATTATAAAAATTTGTGAAACATGTAAATATTTTATATTGAATATAGGTAATTTTATTAAGCCGAGTGTAAGTTTAATGAAATATGAATTTTGTTTTGAAAAAAAAGCGAGAAAACTTTTCTTAATTGATAGCTTTTCAATACTGTTCATGTAAATTAAACTAGACATTGATAAAAATTTGAATATAGACCGTATTAAAATATACGATGGATTTTTGGCATGATGATTGTTTTAAAATTAATAACAAACATTGTTTATGATGGTTTATTGGGGATTGATTTGATTTTTAATAAATGATTTTCATCTGTAGACATTACAAGATAATTTTATATGATTTGAGCTTCATCAGGTTTATTTTAAGTAAATGCAATGTTATTGAGTAAAGGCAGTTAAATTATGGTTTAGATCTTGATTTAATGAATGTTTGACTGTTGCCAGTATTCCTCGTCACAATGACACATAAATCTTATATATTCCTGTATAAACGGAATTACAGGGTTTCTATCCATTTTCGCTCAAACTCCATTTAAAATCGCGCACATTCCATTTCATGTCGCGCAAATCTCTATTTAATTAGTGTCAAAAAAATTTAATTTAATGATATTTAATTATTGATTGAAACGAAAGATATATTCTGCATAAATTTAGAGGTTACCAACAATTTTTTTTGATAGTTCTAATATTATATCTGCGACGAAAATAACGAATCATTAAATTATTATCAAGCGTGGATTCCTACATCCAAATCTGTAACATTTCATCGTTTATGAGGCATATGTTATATCGAGAAAGTGTATTCATGGTACAGTGTAGGTGAATGGGAAGACAAAAGCTGATGGGCTTACAACAGCAAATAATTAGTCATATAAACTAGTTACGGTTCATGATTGTGTTAGATATTTAAATAGCGTCTAAAGAAGTACAAATATCGTCGCAAATGAATATCAGCTAGAATATTGATTTAAATTCTAAAATATTATTCTCGTTCTAATTATTCATTGAATATCTTAACGAGGAATTTTTTTGATGAGAGATGAAATAGAAAATTGGCGCGACATGAACTCGAATCTGCTCGATTTTAAATGGAATTTGTGGGATAATGAATGAACACCATGCATGTATATAAGAATTTATGAAAATAAATAAGGTTTCCAGCATCAATTTGAATTTGGTAACCATAATTTTTTCCATCTTTACTCTACATACAAATTCGCAAAATATTCTAGAAAAACAGCTATTTCGTTTTACAGATGGTCTCTGAAAACAAGGGGTTTATAAATTGATGAGTTTCAGCAAATTTATACACCAAGATCATATGTATATCAAAAATCTAATTGTAAGGCTAGTCTTGAAATCATATTGGAAATGCTAGTGTTTTATATGCTATATGAATAACTCTAGATACTTATCGTTCATATTTAAAGATGGTTTTCTGTTTTTCAGTCTATAATATCTAATTAAATCGCATATATCTATATCGAAATAAAAATGAAATACACTTATTGTTAAATTGAGCAAAAATATTTATATCTAGCTGTTAATATTAGGTCCTTTGTTAGCCTCGTTGCGAATCGTTTGGTTTCAGGCGACGCTTGAATATTCTATAAATTATGAATATTACATCGCTAAAATGATTGTAACAGGTACAATGAGAATAATCAAATACCACCATAACTTGTTTGTCTTTGAGGAATCAATAAGAGGCAATATATTGACGCAAGTGAAGTCGTTTTCGTTTATACCCATCGTTATTTGTTTAAGTGGCATATTCGAGTGTAGCATTTGTGGTTCAATAGTGATATTTGTGATAATAAATCTCAGATATTTTGATCCATCTTGATCTATATTAAAAGTTTTTTTGAGATTTTCGATCTCGTATTGAGTTTTCTTTTCCATTTTCCATTCATTGTCAAAAAAATGATGATGTTCACTTTTTTTATCCTCGGTTCTAGCAGAAATGTTGCATTGGCTGATTTCTATGTATTCTGTCCTATCAACAAGGTTGCATTTAATCTCCAAATAGGACCACAATGTTTGTTCGCTATATTCTTCAAATTTGATTATCAAAGTTGATTCTTCGAAATCAAATCTATTCATTTGTATTAATTGGTATGAATCCTGATCTCCTCTAAATTATTTCGACAAAAATTACGTGCCAAACGTTATAAACGCATAAAAATTTAGTTTTATAGAAAATGTAGTATCTCCAACTGACCGATTATATATTATATCGGGGTTTGTATCAGCTTTAACATGAAGTATATTGGGCAGCGTCAGAAACAAATGAAGAAGGAAAATCGACATCTGAAGTCACCACGGTTAATCAGTTGTAATAAGATTTAAAAAATATTTTTATTCAAAAATATAAACAAAATTATATTTCATAATATGTGTAATTTTTGAAAAGAGATTTTCACAAAATACTAAGTTAAATCATAGCTAAATTTTAAAATTTCACAATCTTTTTAAATAGGTTTATCAAAATAAAAGACTATGTTTATTGTTGGAATTTCTTTACTTGTCGAATTCGCGACTTCGAAACACATAATATTATGATGTAAATGCATATTTTTTTCTTAAATAATGAGATTACTTAAATAACACTTAGATTTCTGTACCTAAATTTAATTAAATCAAAAAAACTAATATCAACTACAATATCCCAATAATCTAATTTAGAAAGTTAGTTTTTTTAACTAATAATTCATGAATTTAAATATATTGGTCTTGTATGAATATACTATCATTGTGTGATAATTATCCACCATCCGATATTTCAAAATGTCTATATCAAAGCCTGTGATATATGTTAACTTTTCGATAATTTAAAATATTCTTCAATACTTCTATAACCAAATATTTAATCATTTTTATCATTAATATTAATCGTCGAAACAAAGCCTACAAAATTATCTTTACGCTGTTTTTAATTCTTAATGGAAATTTAAGGATTTTTTTCTGCATAATTTAGCATTTATTAGCTAATTAATACGTAAATACATACGAAATGTTTACATAACTTCGCATATTACAATTTTTTTGATGTATCTATATCGTACTAGTCACATATGAATCCTACGGTCGAGTCTTAACTGGAATGTCAAGACCGGTATTGACAACTTCAAACATGGTTTTATGGCATCGGGGTCTGTCAACCCATGTTTCTCGGCTACACTATGGATAGCCGCGACCGCTGAAAACCGGGAGAGTTCGATAAGCTCTATCGAAAGGCTGGAGACACCCTCTTTCAGTAAGTGTTCTCACTTTGTCCATACCAATGATGTGAATACTTGCGGTCACAAGGGTGGTGCTGACGTGACCGAATTGGTGGTGACAGATATTGAAAGGGATGCATCTTAGATACGCTCGGGTGAACGCCTACGTGCAAATCTTAAAGACCTGCCACCTATCGCTGGTGAATTTCTATCGTTCGGCCGACGTATAAATGGGATATTACGCCGGCAAAGATCGGAAATTTTTAAGACTGCGAGGGCCACTAGGCGCACTTGCGATATATCCTAGCGAACCAATCCCGATCTGGTAACGTAGCTCAAGTGGTCTGTGGATATGGGTGAGTGTTTAGAGGGTATTAGCTCTGCCCTACCCGAACTGGTTACACAAGGGTGCCTACCTGGAGTATGTCCCTACAATACGTGGACACCGACGTATTCGTGGTGGACGTAAATTCCGTGCAGTAATGTACCGATGCAGGTTTGAACAACTCTAGCTGAGAGCAAAAAAAATCAGTATTAATTGGTGTATAATGATGATAATTGTAAATTTTTTTACAAAAAATAAAAATATCTTCACAAAGTATATTGCACAATATCCTATCCCGAATCGTTTTCAATGAGCTTAATTGGACGTTTTTTATAATTTTATTTTGAGAATAGTAGTATATAGAATGAAATTTAGTTTGATCATGATAAACAAATACAGTTGATACTATCAAAATCTAGAATACCTTGTATCTTTCGGGTGGTCAAAAACAAGAAATTACTATCCTTATCGGCCTTGTAAATATTCTTTGCAATATTTAGAAACATATTTTAAACCTTATGGAGACTAAAATGAAAAATCTTTCGTCGTTCTTTTCATTATGTTAACATTGATATAAAAAAAATTACATTGACCTTTACATACTTTAAATCGACGCAAAACATTAAACGCATTTTAACTTTTATTTTTGTATTAAAATTGAAATTTTTTTTAATAAACGGAAATTACAAAATGAATTCATTGTATTTCTTTCACGTTAGTAAAATAATAAATTAATATACTGCCAGTCTACATACAGATTTGTAAAATTTAAAATTCATTTCATTAAATAATAAGTATAATCTGAATGAATCCAGAATATATTCTAAGTACAAATGGTGTATATTCTAAATATATAGATTAATACAAAAATATCCATAAAAATGTATTTTTATTCAACGGGTACTTTAATTACATATCTTTATATTTCCTCAACGATATGTCACGTGCATATACTCATATCCGCTCGATTATTAATTTAGGCATATTAGCTAGATCATAAAAACTGTGTATTTCAGAATTATCTGTAATACCAATATATCGATCAACTTTCCAGTTAATCCAAAATCCATTTGCATTGTTAAATTAAACTGCACACATAATGTAAAAAAAGTATCAAAATATATTAAATTTTCTTGATAGTAACAGATTTATAATCAAATTAATCATTTCAATTTGCTAAAACCAAAATAAAGTGAATATAACAATTATGCTATTCAAAAAGCTATGATCATTTAATGGTATGGGTCTTTGCAATAAAACGGATATTCACACTAAAACTCATTACATAAAATATGAAAATATTGAAGCGAATGTAAAAATGGGATCCGTTTTCAAAATGATCCTCAAACGTTAAGAACATTTATTAAGTTATTTGAAAACATTTTAATAGAATCTAAATCCAATGAGATGATATATTTAATCATCATCAGACTAATCTCAAACTTATAATTTTCCATTCGTTTAAATGTTCGGTATTAATCGACTGTACTCGTGTATAGTTTAGAGTAATATTTAAAAATCACTTAAAATATACTCCATTATCGTTATTTTCTTGAGATATTTATTTTGAAATATCAGAAAAAAACCTGTTTCAATTTAGAAATAATTTTAAAGTCATTAAAAGATACTAAATACAATAGATGATTTAGTACCAGAATATATAGGAACATGATGTCCTCAGGCTATTAATTCGTTGTATTTCCCTCACAATTTATATATCCAAATATGCAAATATAATAAAAAAATTTAATAGTCATTAAATAAAAAAATATTAACAAAAACACATTTCTAACATTCAGGTAACGGCTTATATATCCATGCGTAACACTAAGTGATAAAACATTATAAATATATTGGAAAGTTATAAATTAATTAATAAAAGATTTGAGTAATATTCTCAAAGAAGAATCTGATATTGGTTGAATATAAAAAGATTGATTGAGATTTATTCCTAATGACATTACAATTCATATTTTAAACAGGAAAATCAAATCATTCTCACTAGCTCTAATATTTTATTAGTAAAAATCGAATTAATAAATCAGTAAAGGCTGACTAATTTGAAGACATTGGGTGACAAGATTTTCACAAAACGGAAAAATAGATAGAGATTTCGACAAATGGTGATCATATTTACTAACAACTAACGATATTATCCTAAAATAAGACGAAAAATTCGATTGCAGTAAATTTCACGAGTATTAAAGGTATCAAATTACTTTTTTCAAATGAATATGTTGAGTTTTATCAACTTGGATTTTTATTTAACTAAAAAATTGTTTTAATTGTCCAAAATCTCACCCATCAGTAACGAACGCTCGATACCATATATAGAAACAGAAATATATTATCTAAATAC
Organism: Thelohanellus kitauei; assembly: GCA_000827895.1. Classification (NCBI taxonomy): domain Eukaryota; kingdom Metazoa; phylum Cnidaria; class Myxozoa; order Bivalvulida; family Myxobolidae; genus Thelohanellus; species Thelohanellus kitauei. The sequence continues at coordinate 64,789 of JWZT01000308.1, forward strand.
TGTTTTTCGCGTCTAATTTTCGATATTAGTGGAAAAGATTTTGAAAAATCTTGAAAATAGACAAGGATAACAAACAACGTGTTGATTGCAGGCCAAACCATCAATGATAATACAAGAGTACATGAAAAATTCATTTAAGTAAATTAGTACAGATAATAAATATTTCAAATAATGCATGGTCATATAAATGTTATGTGTGAAATACGTACTAAAAAATTCAGCTTTAAAATTATTTTAAATTGTATGAAATATCATCAATCAGCACTGCATTGAGGATTAATCTTCTCGAAAGACCAGTATCCATCGAAAAATTATCTACTATTCGTTGAATCATGTTTATATGTATTTTTTGATTCTTTACGTCGCAAGAGCCGTTTTTACATTTTCAGTCTTCGATTCTTGCAGGATTGAATCACCTGTGGTTTTTATATTAATTTTTCATTTAATTTTTCATGGTTACTTAAGTTGATATACATTTATCTTTTTTGAAATTTTTTATAGATGTCATATATTTCCTGTTCCTTATTGTTCGAAACATCGATATGGCAGGCTTATCAATTTATAATAGCGTTTAAACATATAAACAAAAAATGTGACATATTTTGATATTTTTAATTCAAATTACGTCATAATTTCTACATTTTTTAATAAAAAAGTTTGAGTTTGATCAGGATTTAATTTAGCGCGCATGTCAATTTGAATCAAAACGAGAATTACGAAATATTTATAAATATTAATCGAATCCAAAATAGAAAGAAAATAAACTTCTTAGGAGAAAAATATAGTGAAAATTGAGGATGTATATTGTATTTAAATCAAAAAATTGCAAATTAGAAATAGTCCGAATATTTAATTCATATATATTACACAATTGAATTCAAATAAATGAATAGATAAAAAATATTTCTCTGATTACTGCTAAATCAAAGATAAATTCGATTTTTTTTTATTAGGACTTACCTTCTGACCAATTAAGCGTTATTAAAATATTGTTAATTAATATTAGGGCGTATTTAAATAAAATCTGAATTCGATCAGTTGAGATATCATCATGCTCATAGTTTTCTCATTTTTTAGAATGTATTTTTTCATCAATAATACAGACGATAAGTATCTATCGTCATATCAGATTTCATACACTCTATTCTGTTTTATTGGATATTGATCATCCATGAAAATTAGGTGACTAACTAGTCGATATTGAATAAATACTCATAGTTTTGGGAATTTTTCAAAAGTTCATATATTAAAGGCTGTCTAATATTTAAAAATGTTTGATAAATATTTGGGAATCTGAAAAAGACATTAAGTTAACCATTAATTAAGTTATATGCAGTCAAAATCTCTAATTGAACCAAAAATAAGAACGCAATTACATTTTGATTAATTTTTCTAAATAATAAAATTTTTCATTTAACATATGCCAATGTATATGTTCTGCTTTTTGAAACGACTTAAAAACAACAATTCAAAATAATTAAAATCGTTTAAAATCTCATTCATCGGCATGCATCGTCGAATTCAAAGTTTTAACGATTAAGGCCATCGACAAATGTTGTTCTATTGATTAAATAATGCTGAATTTTTTGTATGCTAAACATCTGTATTAACATTTTTCTTTATTGAACGTATTTCAAGAGTTCTAAAATTTCAAGGTTTTTGACGAATTTGCATTTAATTTTTCATAATATGTTTGTATTACATTTATCTCTCTTGATCTATTTGTGTGAGTTCTCTTATATTTTTTGTTGAATTTTGGTCAAAACATCGATTAATGAGATATATTTTTTATAATAGCATTTAAATTTGCATATAAATTTAGTTAGAGATTTTGATCGTTTTAATTCAAAATACTCAATAATTACTATCTTTCTTTAAACACAAATTAAGTGATTTGTTTTGATTTCATTTATATATAATAGTTATTTGTCTTTTGTCCTAAACCTCCTTTTTTTAATCGAATATTTGCCATTTAGAATAAAGCCATTTCCTTAACGTAGATAAATTTATACTCAGCTACTTTAAATTACAGGGTTCCCATATACTTTCGAGTATGATCCATTTATTATCGAGCATCCCTAGACTTCAACAGTGCTCACCCGAACATTCATTATTGCGCATCTAAAATCGACATACGTGATTTACGGCTAAACGAGTCTAACCATTATTTATTAATTTATAATTTTTTTAAATGGGAAAATGAGTAAATAAGGTCCACGTCCCATAATTCAAAAATGCATAAATTATTTAAAAAAATTATTCAGACCTGTTTTGATCAAGCAAGTTTCTTGACCGTCAAAATAAACGTTCGAATGGATTTTTTCTTACACGCATGGCAGAATTTGTTTTCACCGAAATATCACAAATAAATTGAAACTGTATATAAAGTGCTTTTGAGTAATGCTTTCAAATCACTAGAAAATTTATTGGCAAGTATTAACAATTGAACTGTAAATTATTTAATATTATGTACATTATGTTTTTTCCATATGAGGATGGGGACCTTACTTGCTCGTTTGTTCATTTAATAAAATTATAAATAAATATACAATGGGTAGACTCATTTACCCGTAAATCACGTATGTGGTTTTTAGGTGCGCCTGAATGAATATTCAGATGCGCACTGATGAGGGCTAGGGGTTCTCGATAGTAAATGGATAGTACTCTATAGTCAATGGAAACCCTGTAAAATATTTCAAAGCGACTCTGTGTATTAGACAACTTGTTTGTTTTTCACTTTTGCATATGTCTTTATAAATATCACCACAAAAATTTTTATTCAAAAAAAATAAATTATCGTATATTGTTATAGAAGTAATAGTTACGACATATCAGATAAGTCGAACTGTATCTGAATCATCAATCATTCTGGACGTTTCTGAGAATACAATCAACTTCATAATATAGAAAAACATCATTATGAATTTATACAAAAAAATGGTAAATTCAACGTTGTAATGTTATAGAAGATCAAGATTTAAAAAAATGTTAATTAACCATGATTTTAGCATTTATCTAAGAAGAACTTTCTCAACAGTCAATGAAGAGATAAATATTTTATTTGGGAACAGTAAAGTTTTCTATATTGGTTAATTCCTAAATTATTCAGGGAAACGAATGCCAATAATTGCAGGAAAAATAAAGTACGAGAACAATGCAGCTAACAGAGAAAGATATTCAAATAGATATGGAGAAATATTGATATCTTTTTACAGACATTACTGAATAGTTATCGATGGATGTACAGAATATATTTCAGAGAGAACCTAGTCCTGAACATCATAAAAAAGGAAATGGCCAATTCAGGTCTTTCAAAATCTGAGAAGCGTGTTATTTCAAATTGTATTTTCATGAATGTTTGTAATCTTATCAGACAAAGTATATCGCCTGGTATTTGTATGGACGTCTTTTCATCGATTACATCATTTAGTATTTAGAAAAACTTCAAATTGTCAATAAACAACATTATAATAAATCTTATACGTGTTTTCTCATCATTGTTAAGAGATCTAAAACCATATTAGCATAGATGAGCACAAAATACTGTTTTTACCGAAAGCTTTCCATCATCAATCCAATCGCAAACATGTTTGCAAAGTGAAATGTATAATTTAAAAAATAAGAGATCTAAAAAACAGAGTAGATATATCAAAGTATTACTTTTGCATTTACTGGAGTATAAAAGCAGTATTTTTGCTGACTATGACTCTCATATATGTTTCGAAACAAAAATCGTTTGCCTCAAAAAGAAATTAGCAAACACTCAATATATATATAGATAATTTATTAATTATATTATTGTAAATTAAAAATTGCCAATTATTATTAATGCTAAAATGGATGGTAAACTCTGTATCATCTAAAATAAAGAACATCCAAGAATTATTATATTCTGTCAACATTCAGAGTAATGATACACTGAATCTTATGATAGATTCAAAGACATTTTTAACACAATTATAGATATTTGGCTTTTAAACGAATCCGCCTCTGTAAATATCGCAAAATGGTTTACGTTAGA
>JWZT01000308.1:69738-83106 GCA_000827895.1 Thelohanellus kitauei
CTTTACATTTTTATTTCTGAGCTCTTTGATTGAGAGTGTACCATCTGAAAGATGACAGGTGATCAAATACATTTAAAAAAACCACATACATACGACAGATAATATAACTACAATGATTGTTAATCCAGTAGTTGTGGCAATATACCGCATTTATAAATCAAAATTAATGTTTCGTAATTTAATATAATAATTCCTAAAAAACGACGAGATTTGGCCATTTTTTCTAGAATTAGACGCTATTAATATAATCATAAATACGTTAATATGCTTTTATCAGTTTAAGAATATCAGGAATTATCCTTGAAATTTTGAAATCGTTTTATCTTGTGATAATTGAAAAATATTCTATAAATTATCACAGATCTAATGAATATTAAAGCAGTTAACATCATCAGATATCAAAGTAATTCAGAATCATATTTTTTAAAATCTAATCTGATGGAAATAAAATAACCCATAGATTTTGGATTGATAAACAGAGATTCTTGATATCCGAAAAATGTGAAAAGTCTGATATATTCGAATTTACAAAATTTGTTGACATAATATCCGTTTCTTGGATGGCGAGTTCAAATTTTATAACTTTGTATTTTCTTTTGTAAACATTGAATTAAATGGATATATTTTTGATAATAAATTTGAATAAAGGGGTTCCCAATCTTTCACGTTATATTTCAATTCAGAGATTTTGAAATTCGTGTCAAGTATTGTTTTAATGTTAATAATTATGCCCAAACAAATGTTTCCGATCAAAGGGATTTCATTTTATACTGAGCATGATCCATTTACTATCGAGCATCCCTAGAGTTCTACATTGCGCACTTGAAAAGGAAATACGTGATTACCGTTAAATATGAGTATACCCATTGTTTAATATTTACAATATTATTAAATGGGAAAATGTCTAAAGAAGGTCCCAAACAGTTAATGCAAAAACACAGATATAATTTAGAAACTTTTTCAGATCTGTTTTAAACGGGCGACTTTCTTGAACGTCAAAAAAGATGTTCGACCGGATCTTTTCCTTACATGCATTTCAGAATTCGTTTTCACAGAAATATCACAAATGAATTGAAACTATTTTATTATTCACTTTTTAGTAATGCTCACAAATCATTGGAGTAGCTTAACCTGGATTCGAAAATTCATTTGTAGTTGTAAACGATGTAAATGTAATATTCTGATATTCTGAACATTCTATGTTTTTGAATTATGGGGCAGTGATCTTATTTTCTAATTTGATAATTTAATAAAATTATCAATTAATCAATAATTGGTATACTCATATTTAGCTGTAAATCTTCGGTTTCATTATCAGGTGAGCGATTGGAGCCTAAGGATGCATGAAAGCAAATGGAAATTACTCTATCATAAATGAAAACTCTTTATCAGATATGGTAGTTTCGTTTTAGATATGCTGTTTTGACGGAAAATTTATATCTGATTCAGTAAATAGAGAGTATGGCTTTCATTTTTGATGAAGCTCTCATAATGAATTTCCTAAATCTGATTATCCACTCAAAATCAACAGACTTCCATTTTTTCGTGATTAATAGAGTAGAAAATGCTAAAAACACCACTAATGTGTTGAATAATATTACTTAAAAAATATAGGAAATATTTCATTGAGATTTATCAAAAAATCGGAGTGTATATTGTACTAAGTTAAGTCTCTGTGTTTCTTTTTCAGTATTAAATTCTTTCTGAAGAATCACAACTATTTACCAATTAAAATTAACATTGATTATAGTATATCGCATTCGATTTGACATGCCTTATATACATTTTATTAATTAATTTGATAAAATTATTGGTCAAAAACCAAACAAATAAATAATTGAAAGATATAAATTAATTGATATATTTTCATAAAATTTACGCTATTGGATAATAAACATTGGAATAATTTTTTTACAATTATCTAGGTATATCAAATTGCAGGTTAATTTACCACAACATTTTTAATACTATGGCACCCTTAAAATATGTAACAACATTTTTTTCGTATAATAAATGAGGAGAGAATCACGATATGAATTTCACATTATAATACAAAAAAAATTATATTTTGTAGATTTCTTATATTCATTATGGTTGTGTTGCCAATAATCATCATCAGATTTAAAAGTGGTAGATGTGTCATTAATGGATAGAATTTTAGACGGATCCTTCAATTTCATTATTTATAAATTTTAGTGTATTTTTTTTCAAATAAATAGTAGGTTAAAACAAATCACATTTGATCAGAGAATTTGTGCGTAAAAATTAGCATGATGTAATAAGAATCCATAAAATATTCTTGGATATCCATGATCTTGTTACTGGCATTCCTTGAATAATGGTAGTTTGATTTGTTTCTACTGAATTTTCAGTGACTTTAGTTATTGGTTCCTGTGAGTAAGTTTCATCTTCCGGGGAGTAAGTTGCATCTTCCGGTGAGTAAGCTGCATCTTCCGGTGAGTAAGTTGTATCTTCCGTCGAGTCAATTGTATCTATTAGTGAGTAAGTTTTATCGTTCGGTTTACAGGGATACACCTCATCCGATGAACTAAAAGAGGCCACAATTCTATCCATTTGGGTATTTTTCTTTATACAATCCCTATTTGAATTTGTAAATTGAATTGATAACGAATAAAAACGAAACTTTACATACATGTCTTTTGATTGATCAATCATAAGTAAAATCTGAAGTTTTTCAAATTCGTATTTTGTGTTTTTGTTGAATATGAATTGATATCCCATAAAATAGTTGCGCACTGTAAATACTGGGCGTGTTTGTAAAGTAAAGTTGCATCCACTGATTTCTATTTCATTTTCTGAATCGTGAAACATACAATTTATTTCACACCATGTTATAGGCTCTGGTATGTCATATCTCATAATAAGTTGAGAGCCATCTGAATTAAATCCAAATTTAGAAATTTGTTCTTTTCTTTTGTACCATGCATTTAATGTGCTGAAATAATTAATAAACATACGATGAATAGGAATCCTGCGTTTGTAAATCAAAATCTACTGAGACATTGGTGTTTTTGAGAGATGATGCAAATTTATACGGGATACCATCATTGTAAGCATGGCACCCATTCAGGAGATTCACAAATATTGTAAGAAAAAACATCAACATTGACGTAAATTTTGACAATTTAAGACGTAGCTAGAACAGATAATAAAAAATCATGATAAAAGTAAATATACGTCATTCCACAATAGTTCGATTATCATAAGATGTTTATCAATCATAAAATTACTTTTACAAATGTGGAGTTGTACATAAAAATAGATACTGTAAATCAATCACATTTTCTAAATATGTTTTTTTTTGGTTACACTTATTTGATAATAGGTGACAAATTTTCATTTATATTATCTATTATCAACCACGTCATATAATGTGATTAAATGATCATGTCGAAAATGGAAACGAAAAAGGTTTAATCATTTAAGAACTTGTCATTACGTTTTTTACAAATGTACAAGCAAGCCGTATGGGTTATTTCGTCTTTTAGGATATATTAAGGCTTATCGTGAATCTTATTGTCTATTAGAATGCTTTGCACTCACATTTATTTACATTAAAAATCATTTAGAGGATTCACAACTGTTTTTGTCGGCTTTTCAAGACATTTAGTGGATTATCTGATTATTCGTGAGCATTTCAAATTATTTAGTGGCTTTGCGCATCATTAGCATGCTTTGCAAATCATTTGTCAAAAGGTGAAATTTTCATAAAAATTTATTATTTGAAAAACAAATCAATTATTGGTGATTGAATTCGATTGTATCGACCGTGATTTTCAATTGTGTCCATCAATTGCGAATTGACTACCTATTCTAATATAACATAAGTCATTTTAATTTCTTTTTCGTGGCAATTGACCATTTTAATTATAATTCTTTGAGCATCAAGATTAAATTATTCGAACATTCAGGTTAAATTCTTCGTTTTCTGTCATTATGTTTAATAATGAGCCATAAAAAGAAAGAGCACGCGCAATTGGTGGACAAGATAGAAAATCATGTTTGAATGTAAAAACCGTTAATGAATACAATGTTTTATCTTTACAAGTGTTTTTTTTTTTTGAAAATGTCCATTTTTATGTGAAAATTTCTGTCTGAAATACCGACTCATGTTACATTCTGCATTTCTTTCTAAAATTTCGGGAGAAACGTCATTAACTAAAGGTCTTATTGATATTTTGTTTCTCACTATTTTTGAATTTCGAAAAATATTCTTCGGTGAGATTTTGCGCTAGAGAATATGGGATGGATATTTCAATCGTATTTTATAATGGGAAAATAATGATTGTATTTCTCTCAAGATGTATATTTTTGCTTTTTATTCAGAAATTTCATTTGATCTACCAATTTATGGAAAATGTTAAGATTCTATTGAATTTGTAAACCATTTTAGTTAGTTGTTCAATCATCTATGCAAAAGGAAACATCGCTAGCTTTCGAAATAAAAATCAATGATTATATTTTCTAGCATCGATTGGATGATTCATGCGATTTTGAAGCATTTCTGATGAAGCAGATCCATAATGTGAAATCTAGTAATGATATATGCCTGTCTGATGGATAAAACCTTAACATTCTGATAAATCATGTGTATGAGTATATATTTTTTTTAAAACATAACAGTGCTAAAAATGGATTCAAACCTATCAAGTCATTCGCAAATACGTTGAATCATTTGCAGTGCAGATATAATTCTTCAAATCCTGAAAATGTCTTGCCAAGCCAGAAAAATATTTAAAATGTTAAATGATATACAAGCCTGCAAATTGATCTGCAAAGCCGATAAATATGAGTGTAAAGAAGTATAAATTTTTATTGGCATTGCCGCACTTAAGCATTTTCATATTAATTAATCTGTAAAATTTAAACGTTTTCTTATTATACAATTTCAAAATATATTTTCTAAATATACGATAAATGAATGATAATATTAGAAAATATAATAGAATATCTTTATTTATATCCAATAAAGGTAATTATATAGATCACAAATCGAACAATATACATTTGAAATATCCGATAAATTATACAATTTCTCCGATTCTCGTATGATCAATCGCACAAATCCGTGAATAAATAACATTTCATCTGTTTGCATAAAAATCACGTTATATTTAAATAAAAATGTAATATTGCTATATTTTGGGAAATAATATTATTTTTGATATATAAAGTTAAATCTGTCTAATTTTTAGCAATTTGATATAAACATCTTGATTTAAACGAAAAGATATACAGAACTAACAAAAAACTTGTAGTTAAATGCAGTCAAAACCATTAATTTGTCTAAACATAGTATTACAATTTAGATTTCAGCTCCATTCACCGAGTAATAAACGTTTTATATAGCTTTTGCCGATGAATATTTTGATTTTGGTGTACTTTGAGTTAAAAATGAACTAATAAATTATCTAAAATGTTATCCATCACTACTGAATATTCCATTCCCTATCTCTGACCAAACCTAGCCATGGAAAATTTATGTTTTATTGTTTAATAAATTTAATGCTTATATTTTGACTAGTTTAACAGTCAGAGCTGTCCTAAATTCATCAGTTTTTTATGAATTTCTAGATTATAATAACTCCAATATTTTGAAGAATGTTGATTATATTTCTTCATAAGTAATGGAGTTGATATATCTTCTCACATTTTATCTGTTTTAAGAAGCACTATTTTACTATTTTCAGCTTTTTAGAGAAGTGTCGATCTTAGAGATTAATCATTTATAAATGCATTAAAACCCTTTAACAATTTATCTGAAGGTTTATATTAGCTTCTGTTAATTAATACTCGACAATTTCATTGTTTTCATCAACATCAAGGGTATTTTTTGTTTCGTTTTTCATCTTTTATTCTGCGAATGACAAGTGATGTGAAAAAATTCGAGAAATTTTGAAATATTAACTTTGGTAAAAATTGTAAGAAAGTCGTGTTCGCCTTAAAAATAGACACTTTAAAAATATGCAAAGGTTAAATTTAATTGTGATTATTCTAGAAATGAAATATTAGTTAATTCCACATATGGATGATAATTGTTATTTGTGACACCGATAATTAATTATCTTCTCAAAATACATAAAATTTATTACGATAAACTTCAATTATTTGATATCGGTCTGAATTTAAGTGAGGTATTTTTATCCCAAAATATACAATTACCAATGTAAATATTAAATCCATAATATAATGTTACGATTATTAAAAACTTGAATTTTATTAAGATACTAAATAATGTATCAATAATTACTGTTACATGAAAAATAAACATATTGCTTTATATAAGAACTTATCTTCTGACAAATATAAAACCTTTTGAGATATCGTTAATTGGTTTTAGAGGGCTATACAAAATAATTATAATTAGATAACAAGAGATTTTGTCATTTTTATAATTATGTTTTAGTATTTATATATATATTCAATGTGTTGACTGAAGTACATACCATTTACCATCCATGATTTCATCAACTTTTTTTTTTGATTTTGAATATTTAGAAAAATTTATTTCAAAATTTGTGTGTATTCATTAAATTCTCATAAAAATGTTAAGTCTCTCAAATGCTAATACAGAGCTCATATAATTTTCAGAGTTTGCGTGAACTCATTTTTTAAAGACTGAAAAACACACAAGGTTAGTAAATAGAAAGGATGATCAAAAATTTTTTGTTTAATGCAAATTTAACCATCAATATATCGATATATACTTCAACAATATAAATTTCAGTTACGTGTGCCCGTTAATGATCTTTTCATGCAGCTGAGGTCAATACATATGATCAGTTTATTTCTAGAGAAATTAACATAAACTATTTAAAATATTAATGTCGTCTCAAATTTCATCTGTCATCGCTGCATTCACCATTATTAATCATGACATACCGAAAGTAATCAAAAAATTATCTCCTAATATTAAGTTATTTCAATGTTTATTTTTATATTATTGAACATTCAAAAGCTGCAAAAATATTTTTCGCTATTGGATGTATTGTAAAATCCTACACCTACAGTTTTCGATAGAATTAAGCATTAAATTATTCACATGAACATTTTTGATACATCTTAACATGTTTAGATATATTTAGGAGAAAATTGTTAATTTTTGATACCATTTTTTCAATAAACATCTAATCGTAAGATATATCTTTATATAAAGGGATTATAAACTCGAAAACATATTATGCTAGCAATTTTTTTAACTTCCTTTCTAGACACTCGACGATTTAATTCTTATTTTCAATGAAAAGTAGAGGGTTTGATTTGTTTTTGATAATTAAACATGCACACGACAATCAAATGAATATGATATGTACGAAATGTTCCGAAATCATAATAAATAATAAAAATTTCAAGATATTGTTTTAAGATTTACAAATCGACAGCGGGAAAATAAGACGGGGTTTAAAATATCTATATCCAAAAATGAAAAAAATTAAATGTTATAAATATTAAATATATGCCACTTACATTCAGGATCTCAAATAAATTAATTTGACATAAATAATCAAAATATAAAACACATTGTGTCTAAATCAACTTAAATTATATTGATTTATATAAGGACTTACCTTCTGACAATTAAAAAGATTATGAAATATTGTGAATTAGATTTAGGGAGTTTTTAAATAAAATTTTGATTAAATTCATTGAGACTTTGTCATTAATCATTATCTTTTATTATTATATATTTTCATTATGTACATAAAAGATACATTTCTCTAGTTGTATGAGATTTCAACAATTGTTTTTAACTTTGGATTTCGATCATCAAAGAATATTGTTTCAAATAACTCGTGTATATTGATTAAATATTGAAAAAATGGTTAATCTCGTCTGACTTTCATAGATTTAGCCATCCTAAATTATATGAAATGGGAGAGTAGGGGGCAAGATTATCTAAAAAAATGTATAACTAGACAAAGGTATTAGAAATTGATTGCTAAATGCACTCTCAAACATTATTTAGTACAACAAAACATGAAAAATATAATATCATTTACTTAAATCTACAATAAAACTATTCAATCCTATTCACATGTATAAGTAAGGTTTTGTGTTTTGGGATTAAAAAATGGCTATTAACTATTTTTAAATTGTCTAAAATCTCATCCTTTAGAAATGCATCGTCGATTCCCAACCTTGAAAAATTTGTAGACGTCGATAAATTGTATTCTATTAGTTTATTCATGTTGAGGTATATTTTTTTGATTTGATTGACAGTGTCTGATCTATCTGGACATTATTCAGAATTGGATGGATTTCCAGCTTCCGTTAAAAGCTCTCGATTAAAGAATTTATCATTTGATTGTTCAAACCTACTTATGTTAATAAAACTTTCTCTATTTGGATCTATTTCACGGTGCTCGATTATATATTTAGCAAATACTTTTAGAAGCATCATTTCAGCATATATATCTTATTATAAAGGATTTGATCTAACCCACAAATTATGTTGATGTTTTTAAAAGCCTTAATTCAAGATACTCGACAATATAATTCTTCTCTCTAAACCGAAGGTAAGGGTGAATTTTGTGTTTTTCATCATGTATTTTCCTATAAGAAGTATAATGAAAACCAAAATTACGAAATTTTATTTTTAGTACAAATTCAAAAACAAAATTGTGTTGGGCTGAATTAGAGACAATAAATTACACAGGATTTACTGTCAAGGGTAGTAACAAATGTGATATAGACACGGAGATGAGGAAAATTGATGAATATACCATCGATTTTAAACGATCTTATATATATTGTTTTTAATTAAAACTCAAAAAAACCTTGAATGCAGGATATACAGCTGTGACAAGACAATTATCCGTTTACTGCAATATATTTTCCATTTGGCAGCGTGTAGGTAAAATTTTTATATTTAATTGAAAAAAATCATGAAACTTAGATGATCCAAAGGGAAATGGTGTTCTTTTTGAGTTAATTAAGAGCTCGGCGTTCAAATCAAAGAATTTCGATCGAGGTACGGTGTTTCATCATTGCTTATTGGTTGATCGCTTTTATGCACTCCGTACAAACCATTGTGAACTGATATAAAATTATTTTTCAAAATAGAAGCTAGCTGTGTGACAGGTAAATCAGCGAAACGCTGAAAAACATTTTGACCATTTTGATCGTGTGTCATCAAGTACAGCTTCGGCATGCTCTATGGGCATTTATCGATATATGAAAAAGTACAAACCCCACTACATCAAACCCAATCCAATTGAAGCAATTTATTTTCTTTATTCTTTGTCTTTTTAAAGGCCATTTTATAAAATATTTCTTATAATTACTTTGAAATTCCAACTGAGCCACGGAAAGTGAAACATTGTTGCACAAAAATGAAAAATGGCTGACCAAAGCTGTATTTGTATATAAAAATAAACTCATCAGGAAATGTCAAATGAGGACATACAATTAGACCGTAAAATTGACTTATATCATTAGATTATCTGCCAATGATAGGAAGAAGATAAATATTTAGAGAATATGAAAATCAGAGATGTAATTTAAAGAGGAAACGATACCCAGAAAACGTATGCTAAATATATTTTTTTACATGTTTAGGATGAATTATTTCTAAATATATAGATAAAACATGTATTATACGAATTGAAAATGTATGAATGACTTTTTTGACTGTAAAAGAGAATCGACCATTTTCTTAAGATACAACCAATCAACAGTCGAAGATCTTTAATTGATCCAAAGTAAAAAAATATCGAGAAATAGTCTAGGCAAATTATTGAATAATCCCATATTAAATTTTTGCATCATTTCTTTTCTATACATACACTTATAAAAAATGGCAGAATATTTATAACACAAATGGAATTATGTGGAGACAATACCACAAACGGTTGTTTTGAATTCGAGATCAATCATCATAATTAAATCGAAAATTTGTGTCCATTTTCAACTACTGTGATATAATATTAGCGGCTTTTAATAAACTATGTTTGTATTCTGAAATTGAAAATTAATAATGAGAAATTGGTATACAATCTAATCATTATTCAAGATGGTTTTTTAGTGACGGCATTGCAATTTGAAAAAATTGAATCATATGATTGATAACTAAGACGATAAAATTGATCATCGAGAAAGTTCTCAATCACTGGGATATTAAAGAATATTTCTTTAGGATACGAGAAGTGAGAGGGCTGATTCCTGTTATGTGCATTAATATGTTAATTGTAATGGAAAAAATTGAAACAAAATACTTGACATCATAGTTTAATGATACAAACAGATATATAATGAAGAATATTATGCAGATACAAAAAATATCTAATGATGAGCTGGTTCTAATATATATCATGGAACAGCTTACGATTTATACGTTAACTTAAAAAATGAGATACAAATATACCAATTACAATACGTAACATTTAGTCGAATTGACGTGATATCAAATTATGCTATTATTGATATTGATTAAAATGATATGCTTGTTTTTCATTTACCACCGGGCGAAAACTTTTCATTTACCTAATAACATAAAAATTGTTTTTCCAGACCTCAATTTTAAATATAGACCTTAATTTATATCTATGTTTAACGCATTCAAAATATACTTTTGCGTGAGTATTTAAAACACAGTTTACTGAATATAATTTAGAAAAGACTCAATAGTTCGTTCTTTGATATTAAAATTTTAAACTTTTACTGGAGATATTGATTTGCAATTACAAAAATAAATATTGAGGATATAACTTTAACTCCTTAATTGATATTTAAAAAGTTTCGAAAAAAAAATGTAAAGACCAGTCACATCAAAGTTATCTTTTTATGAATACCTTGAATTGAACAAAAAGATTTTATAACCCGAATTATATGATTATGGCTTCATTCTACTAGATCACAGGTTCCAGAAGGGGCTGTTATCGCCATCTAGGACACTTAAGTTTTAATGGGGGCGTTGGAGAAGATCGGGGTACGTGAGAAAATATAGTGAAATATATTTTTTTACCATCTTGAAGAGAATCAAGGAGGGACTAATAATACACATTTAATAATATTACATTAATAAAATGATTCCCATATATGATAGTTAACTCAAACTAACCATCAATTGAGTTTTATCAAGCATTCAATTGTTTTCTGAAAAGCTATATATTTTGTTAATTGTCTAATGGAAATCAAAACTTTAACAATTTATGACAATTCTTAAAATAATATTTTTTTGTTTGTACATCAATGCATATCAGTGCATATAAAGCAGGAGTAGAACAATCAAAATGACAATCAAAATTAGAGAGAGTCCTACAAGGACAACATCAATATTCATATGCTGATGATTGATTGAAATTGCAAAAGAGAAGAAATTAACTAAATAGTGATTCGAATATACTGCAATGTTCGTTTTCCATCAACTATATCAATGATTTATAATTATGCAAATTCATTTTGACCCTTTTGAACATAATTAAAAAAAAACTAAATTTTAACAAAACAACATCACATGTATGCCTCAATATATAAACAAATCATTCTTAAAGCCTCCTTTTACAATTATTTAACGTTTTGAGTTTCAAAATATAACACTGAATAGTCAATTTTCTCGTCTAGAGTAATTTATGTACACATAGGTAGACGATTTGCCTCAAGGAAAAATATGATAATTTTTAGGCCGCGTCATTGTCATTCCAGATCTTCTGGTAGAGAAGAATAACACTTTTTATATAAATCTACGAGTTATTTTACTTTTAATTATGTTTGGATTTTCATTCATAAAAAAGTTTAGCTCATTCGCCTGAGAAGACACTACTGTTAGAATATCAAAATGAGCAGGCGTTTAAAAACATTTTTTTTAAAGAGGGCGAGAATTTACACACGCTTGGGAACCTATAAGTTGATGATTTTACAGAGACGAAAAAATGGACATATTAAATCCAAAAATGATGGTTTAATTGAAAAACGCCGATAAATTGTTGTAAAATAATATGAGAAAGACGATTACTGCTTATTTTGTCATAGTCATAAATGTTCAGTATAACCTTAGTCAATGTATATATTCAATCTTATGTACTTTTAGTTAGAAATGAACTATTTAATTTTGATAAATTGATAAATACTGTCATACATCGTTATTCAATCTTTTATTCTCTATCTAGAAACAAATGTACCCATCCACAAATTGTGCTCTATTAGTTTCAAGATGTTAATGTATATTTTTTTGATTTGATTGGTATGGCAATATCTGTCTTAACGTTTTCATTATTGGACATATTGCCAGATGTTGTAAGCTGAAGTATTTCATAGAATTGTGGATTTCATTTTTCATATGTATTTAAGAAAACATACATTTCTTTGATGAGATTTTTTTGTAGAGCTCAATTATATTTTTTGCGACTTTTTATAAGCATCGATTATACAGATATATCTTCTTGTAACTGCATTTTAAAGCGCGCAATAATTATTGAAAGATTATAATAGCTTCTATCAAAGATACTTCACGTTTTGTTTGTTATGTTTCATAGTGCTAGCAATATTTTGTACTCCATTTTTTGATCCGCGCATAACAAGTGATATGAAAACCAAAATTACTAAATATTCAGATATATTAATTCTTGACCAAATTCAACGAAAATTGATTTTGATTGAAAAAAAGACAAACAGAATATTCGAACTTGTTTACTGAATATGCATTAAATATTATTTTTAGTTATTAATGTTTTTTAATCCTGATCATGGCAATCCTTTACATGATAATAGATATCTTCTACGATATACGATAGCAAAAACCAAGAGCACAGCTACCACAAGTAGTAATGTAATAAGAATCCATAAAATATTCTTGAGAATCCATGATCTTTTTACTTGCATTCCTGGAATAATAGTAGTTTCATTTGTTTCTACTGAATTTTCAGTGACTTTAGTTATTGGTTCCTGTGAGTAAGTTTCATCTTCCGGGGAGTAAGTTGCATCTTCCGGTGAGTAAGCTGCATCTTCCGGTGAGTAAGATGTATCTTCCGTCGAGTCAATTGTATCTATTAGTGAGTAAGTTTTATCGTTCGGTTTACAGGGATACACCTCATCCGATGAACTAAAAGAGGCCACAATTCTATCCATTTGGGTATTTTTCTTTATACAATCCCTATTTGAATTTGTAAATTGAATTGATAACGAATAAAAACGAAACTTTACATACATGTCTTTTGATTGATCAATCATAAGTAAAATCTGAAGTTTTTCAAATTCGTATTTTGTGTTTTTGTTGAATATGAATTGATATCCCATAAAATAGTTGCGCACTGTAAATACTGGGCGTGTTTGTAAAGTAAAGTTGCATCCACTGATTTCTATTTCATTTTCTGAATCTTGAAACATACAATTTATTTCACACCATGATAT
>JWZT01000314.1:0-11031 GCA_000827895.1 Thelohanellus kitauei
CATGTGTCTAATTTATTTCTAAGCTCTTCGAGAAAGGTGAGAACGTCACAAATTGTGATGTTTGTCGATTGTGGGCAGACACTAAACCACACAAAATATAAATAATTTTGAGGGGTTTATATCTAGACATATTTTTTAACAGAGGAGTCTAAAAGCAAGTAAACTCACGATGATGAAACTGAATATCATCAAATTCTAACGTTTTCAAGTGTTTTCAAAATTAGTTAATATTGCATTAAAACTATATTATACGATTTTTTACGATTCTGTGTTCATGAAGTATAGTTTCACCCTGATATCCTTTTGTTTTAAAACTACCAAACTAGATACTTTGGCTTCTCGGAATTGAAATTTGTATGTAATAAAATATATTGGAAACCTTTCGAATCCTTGAATACAAAGTATGACATGTGAAACTAAATATATTTTTGAAAATACAGGAACATGATCATTTGTGATATAAGCTCAGTTCAAGCAAAAAATTTGGCATTATAATATTCAGTTCTTTCGATAACTTATCTATTATGACTCATTGCGTCTGATTCATATGTTTATGATGAGTATATTTGTTATATAATAAAATGTATGATGGAAAAACTAAACAAGATATAACAATAAAGAAGCAGTTTAGCTCTGGCGCTTCAACGTGGATTAGCTTGTCGACCCCCAGTGCCAGGCGACCCAGCGCTTCTTTCCTCGTAAAAGACGATTTAGAAAATGTTTGTAAATGATAATATAAATCAAGGCAATTTATCTAGAGTTATATTGAGTATTCATAATGACAAAAAGTGCCCCATTTAGTAAGATTATTGTAATCTGATTAATTTATAGAAGAGTAATTTGACATGACATCAAATATATATTAATTCAACATAAATAATATATATTTTCAAACAAAAAATTAAATCCGCAAAGGACATTCGAACCGAATATTAATATCATGAAATTTCTGATCATAATCATATCCTCACTTAATTCAAACTTGACTGTGAAAGTATCATTTATATGTAATATTACACCATTTTTCATTCCGAAAAGTTCAAAAAGTGTCATTCAAAATTGCATTGTAATGGCCAATGATCTGCTAGGGTTAAATGTTTTTACTGCCTTACATAATTTTTTATCCAGAAAGATCGATGATGTCATTGAAAAGCCACATTCTTTTTAAAAATTGGATTATTTGAAATTTAAATAAATTATTCCCATTGCAACGCTAATGGAGCAAAATGAGTTGATTCGCAAATTTAAACCTGGCAATCGTTCTGTGAGATCTGAGTGAACGCTTCCGAAATGTTGGCCAATAAGGATTCATATCAAAATGAGTCAATCTGCATATAATAATGCTATGGCATTTCAAGAAGAACCGTCCACTCAGATCTCACGAATCACTGCGAATGTAGGATTTGCGAATCAACGCGTTTAGTATCAAGAGCGTTGCCACAGTAACCTTTTAATTAATTTTTCAAATACTTTTATTTTTTATAAAAAAATCTTCTATTTTAATGAAATTGTAGATCTTTAGAGCTGATTAATGATGTAAGTTATTAAAAATTATTAATATGCGTAGATCTTTGGCCATTAAAACGCAATAATAGGCCCTTACGAATGAAAAATGGCCTATTACTTTTGCGAGAAAATCAGTTAATATTTTAACAATTGCATCGGAAAAACACTGATGTAGAAATTCTCTCCATGTTGTAAAAGGGCCCATGATGCGCCCTGTTCCATCACTTAAACAATATAAAAAAAATACTATTTAGAAATAAAAACATGTGTAAATTAATGTTTGTATTAAAAAAAAGGGAAAAATTGATTAAATTTCATAATAACCATTAGCTGTTCAAGATGTCCGATTTTCAGAATATGAAACTCAAAAGTTCATTATTATGTAGTTTTATTAAATAAAATTTAATAAAGATTGTGACTTTATTGGTTTTGGAAACATTGGGTTATGTATAAAAAGTCTAATATGAGGGGTCATTTACTGAGATTCACGTGAGCTTATCAGCAATATTTTTTTACCATTTATCATTTTCTTTATTATAATAAAAAAGATAAAATGGAACTTTTGAATGTACACATCATAATGTTTGACATCTAGAACTCGAAATAGTAATTCAGTGTTTTGCACTCACATTTATCGGCTTTAAAAATCATTTGTCGTAACCTGAAAGTAACTCGAAAAAATTTTACTCTAAAAAGAAAATTAACGAAAAACTTTTTTGTTTTTATAAGTGTTGTCATCAAAATCATTTTACAGTGAGAGTTATCATATGACTGAAATACCCATCAATGTTGCATTCTCTATCTTTATCCAAAATTGCAAGAGCAAAACCTTTAAGTTTCAGTCTTGTCGATGCCTCGTTTCTCCTTCTTCTAATTTAATTTTTGAATATAGAAAAATATTCCTCGATGGTGAAAGAGCTTAGGAGAATATGGGTAAGATATTCAAATCTAATTTTATAACGAGAAAATAATTTTTTTATGTCCGTTAATTTATGAATTCTCGCTTTATCAATAATTATTATATTTTATCTTCAAATTGAGGCAAAGTTTTGGGATTATATGAAATTGGGAAACGAGTTGCAGTTAATTGTCCAAATATCTACGCAAAAAGAAAACAATGCCAGATATTGAATTTGCAACCAAACCTGAAATTTTGTGACCCTGATTGGCTAGTTTATTCAATTTTTAGGTCACTCCAGATGAAGCATATCCATAATATGAGTAAAAACTAAGATATATTCCTGTCTCATCGATGAAACATTAACACTCTGAAAAATCATAAAACTTTCATTAAATTTTTTTTTTCAATTAAAAATATTTTTTTTTAATTTCATACTGCAACAAATGATTGGCAAATCGGCTAAATCATATGGAATGTCGTCAAATAATCTGCAAGTTCGCTTGATATCTTGCCTAGACAACAGAAGATTTGTCAATCCGCTTTATCAAATACAATGGCGTCAAATATCCTGAAAATCAGTTAAATGGCATGCAAAGACAACAAAGTTTTTTTTGAGCTGGCAAAGGATTTGCAAAGCCGATATATGTGAGTTCAAAGCACTGGTGACATGATATTATCAAAAAACCAAATACCCTATGTCCGATTTTCAGAATATGAAACTCAAAAGTTCATTATTATGTAGTTTTATTAAATAAAATTTAATAAAGATTGTGACTTTATTGGTTTTGGAAACATTGGGTTATGTATAAAAAGTCTAATATGAGGGGTCATTTACTGAGATTCACGTGAGCTTATCAGCAATATTTTTTTACCATTTATCATTTTCTTTATTATAATAAAAAAGATAAAATGGAACTTTTGAATGTACACATCCTAATGTTTGACATCTAGAACTCGAAATAGTAATTCAGTGTTTTGCACTCACATTTATCGGCTTTAAAAATCATTTGTCGTAACCTGAAAGTAACTCGAAAAAATTTTACTCTAAAAAGAAAATTAACGAAAAACTTTTTTGTTTTTATAAGTGTTGTCGTCAAAATCATTTTACAGTGAGAGTTATCATATGACTGAAATACCCATCAATGTTGCATTCTCTATCTTTATCCAAAATTGCAAGAGCAAAACCTTTAAGTTTCAGTCTTGTCGATGCCTCGTTTCTCCTTCTTCTAATTTAATTTTTGAATATAGAAAAATATTCCTCGATGGTGAAAGAGCTTAGGAGAATATGGGTAAGATATTCAAATCTAATTTTATAACGAGAAAATAATTTTTTTATGTCCGTTAATTTATGAATTCTCGCTTTATCAATAATTATTATATTTTATCTTCAAATTGAGGCAAAGTTTTGGGATTCTATGAAATTGGGAAACGAGTTGCAGTTAATTGTCCAAATATCTACGCAAAAAGAAAACAATGCCAGATATTGAATTTGCAACCAAACCTGAAATTTTGTGACCCTGATTGGCTAGTTTATTCAATTTTTAGGTCACTCCAGATGAAGCATATCCATAATATGAGTAAAAACTAAGATATATTCCTGTCTCATCGATGAAACATTAACACTCTGAAAAATCATAAAACTTTCATTAAATTTTTTTTTTCAATTAAAAATATTTTTTTTTAATTTCATACTGCAACAAATGATTGGCAAATCGGCTAAATCATATGGAATGTCGTCAAATAATCTGCAAGTTCGCTTGATATCTTGCCTAGACAACAGAAGATTTGTCAATCCGCTTTATCAAATACAATGGCGTCAAATATCCTGAAAATCAGTTAAATGGCATGCAAAGACAACAAAGTTTTTTTTGAGCTGGCAAAGGATTTGCAAAGCCGATATATGTGAGTTCAAAGCACTGGTGACATGATATTATCAAAAAACCAAATACCCTATGCATGCGACCGGATTTCAATTTTCGCAACTTGAGTAATTTTTCGTTTGGATTCGTAACTTTCCGTTCCCATTATTGATATGGTGCAGCAGTTGAAGCTCGTGCTGTTCTTTTTCTATGGGCAGGTTGTTTTATTTCGTGCCGAAGCTTTCAAAACTGACACACCGGAAATATTTTTCGAAAGTAAAAGCATTTTTCATAGAAAATAAACTTTTACGAATTATGAAATATACGAAGAATAGCCAACACGATATCTGCAAAGGAAAAACTGATGTCGAATTTATCAATAAAATGGCTGTGTATTTCAATGATACCCATTACAAGGTGCCTCAAATATGATATAGGCTATTTTGGATAAAGTTACCACATTTGTAAAACAATATTCAAATATCAAAGGTTCGGTTTTACTAGAATAGATTCGGTTCCACAGGATTTCGAAAAAATCATATGCGAAATATTTATATGCCTCAATACACGTATTGAAGGACAAAAGCGGTGCACTGCGGAAGATGTTGTATATTCGGCGATGGGACGAGGAGCAATGAATGGGTCTGTTCATTACCTACATGCGCTGTGTTGGAGCAGGTCAATTATCGATCGCACCTCTGAGATAATTGACATCACAAAGAGTAGTTATGTAATTACCAGATGTATCTGATAATATTCAAGCTAAAATAAAACCAAGGATTGGACAATCGGAAGCTGAACAAGATATTAATATCTTTACAGAGAGGATTAAGAAAATAACGGAATATTTGAAGAAATATTCCTCAATCTCACCAAAATATAAACAAAAACTCATTTATTTATTGATTCAAAAGATACTAAAATCACAATTGATGATTGGGAAAATAAACAGAGGTGTCATCAACTACATCGTTGAGCATATATCATCTTTGGAATCAGAGCTGGAAGACGATGGATCTAGAGACACCGACCAATCGATCACTTTGAATGTAAGCGTTTCTATATTAATCATTTATATCCATAATTTCTAGAGCGAACTTTTATCTGACTGTGTGACGATGAGACAAGAAAATTCGAGTATTTTGTCATTACCACAGATACTGAGTCATGTGAACAAATTTCAGAATCTGGATGTCCTGATTCGAACAGTATGCAATCGATTATCAGATAACGCAGATACATCTATTTCTGATGAAACTCATGATGAGATGACTGATTCGAGTGATAAAGTTAATGGAACATCATCTGGTTCAGGTATTTTATGATCAACCGATTAACAATATAAAATTAATACACAAGCGATTTCAGAATTGTGCTCGTTTTATTTCTAACATAAAATAATCTTAAGGACTATGAATTTATCGTAATTATCAGTTATTTATATTATTCTCATATAGTGACGTATTCGTCAGTAGATAAATGAACTGTTTTTATTGTCTTTAATTGTATCTGTTAATTTTATTATATTTTTTACGAAAAATATTAATCGGCTAATTTCGTATGTTAACGGCTTAATTCGTTAAACACAAGTGCTCTCTTTTTTGGATATGTACATTGAATCAAAAACGATGTTGGCTTGAGATGTACATGTATTTAAGTTGCATATGCTTGATGTTCAAAAAAAAAATCGAACAGTTATCCTCGTTTTAGCGATTACTAACGATTTTCAATATAATTATTTGATGTAAATTATTTTTAGAAAAATGAAAACTTTTACAGGGAATATCCTTTTTCAGCCATTAATTGAAGGTTGAAAGTGTTTTTTAATTAGCATGAAAAATTACTACATAAGAAAATCACGTCGTTTTGGTTGCGAATCATACCGAGAATATCCGATCGTCGTATTTTCGTACAGTATGCGAATAACGCTAAGTACATTGTCTGTTAACAGTATATTGGAAATATTGAGAATATTTACCATAACAAATCCCAACATGATAAAACAATTAGCAATTGTACTTTAGAATTTGATTTTTGTGAAAAGGTCATATGATTAATTTCGTATGTGTGAGGAGCGATGCGCCAATACTATTTTTTTGATACCTGTTTCCGAATTTAGATATTTATATTGAAATAAAATACATCCCTGTACTAACTGGATATAACGACATCATGTACCCTAATTTAAACCAAACAAATTTTGAGTACTTTAAGTTATTCGATTTGTTGAGAAGTAATATAATTGAGCATATGTACATGTTAAATTTGTATTGATAAATTTTCAGAGGCTATTAAACATTAAAAATATTCGCAGAATATCCATGTACGATTCTTTGAATAAACAACGAATAAAATATTTTCATTTTAGCAATTTTTTATTAAAATGATGTTCATACCATTTTATAAACAACTTGAGATGCTATTCTCGATATATAGTTTTGAATCAGTGTAAGATTTCACAAACTATATATCGATCTTTGAGACTATTTTTAGCATAAAAATGAAGACAAATATCTAGATAATGAAGATCAGATAGATTAGAAATACTACACATCTGAGTATATTTTATGTAAAATGCATAAGTTAATTATTGGAAACGATATGCGTACTTTTTTGGATTTGTTAATAATCTAAAATTTATCATCATGTTTATTTATTTACTCATAAACACATTATTGAGATGCTTAGAAATCGATCTCTGAACTCTAAATATTTTTTTTAGATTTTTCAACAAAATAAAACATTTCGTAATATGTCTTAGTTCAAATTTATCATTCGGTGTTGATCGTAGAATATGTGATTCATCATGATACATATTATAATAATACTTTTTATATCTTCTCTTTAGATTCTTAAAAAGTACCTTTTATATGATAGACATTCAGTTTTAACACACGTCAATTATATTACACATGCACATAATTTAGATTTTTAATGTCAGATGATTAGTTATCCCAGAGAAGAATATACGAATATAAAAACAATTTCATGACATCTCCTTCACATAATCGATTTAAAAACCTATCGTACTTCGAGGGGGTATAAACCACGCCTTTGCGTTATATTTGTACCCTCATTTTAATATATTGATGCATCAAACATGATTGGTTTAAGCATTAAACTTATTATTCTTACTAAAGGCTTTGCCAGTTCACCAGGTTTGAGCACTGATGTTATATATACAAAATATATGTTTTCGAAAATATTTCAGGAGCAGCTTTATTTCTAGAGTCTTATAGAAACCTGAACATATGTAATTATAAAAAATAATATTATCCCTGCGCTTCATTATAACAATATATTATATCCTCGAAACCGATATGAATTTGTTTTCAAGGCCCCGGTAGCAAAATGGTTAAATACGCATAATTTATATACAGATAGATATTTTTAAGTTCATTTTAATGAATGACCTAATTAATATATGTCCCCATCATAAGGATTTTGGTGGTTTTTGCTTTGATGAATGAAATTCGTACCATATGACTGATTGTCGTCCATTATTAAGTTTTAAATTTTTCGCAGTTGTATAAAATTTAGTTCATAATATAATCCTTCTTTGTCAACATGCGTGGTATTTCAAGGATTTGGCTCATTCGGCAGTTTGTTACGGTTTCGTAAAGATCTATTGAATTATCATCGTTTTGCGCATATTCTTACAGATGAACTGCAAATACAGTAAATATCAAACTGGTACTATATTTTCATTACAAATATATTAAAGGAAAAGGACATGGTTTTTGACAATTAATACAACTTATATTGTGCTTTCCTGAATCGAATGAATTATTAAATAATCACCAGTAGTCATTGAAACTTTTTAGTAACACATTCAACTCGATAATTATAAAAAAATTAGAATAAGATATTTCAGCTAATTTTGAGATCGTCATATTTCGAAAAATCATTATAAATATGATAATCCATTGTATAAACAGTTGCCGTACCTGAGATGATATTAGAATAAAGTTGGAACATGTTATCTAAGGTTTGAACTTATAATTTGACTGTTTTTATACTCTCTTTTTGGATGTTTAAATCTGCACATGGATTTACGGGAGACTCTTTTTGTCAACAGCGTTTCGGATGTTGTCAAAATATAACTGTCGATTTTATAGTCGAATCGCCTCTAGGAAGGCATCATTTCGCACACAATCTCAGAGTGCTAGATTCTCACTTGATAATCAGTCCACCTGCATCTATCTCTAGATATGAGTTACCAAAGGGAAATTCGCTTGTTATATAATCTTCTATTCAATGTCAAATTTTTATTTTACCTAAATACTCAAATTATTACATCCATGTGCAAAGATATACTTGAGTTTATATATTGATTTTCGATAGTTTTTAGAAGTATCTTCTTACCGCTAGAGATGTTTTTACGTTTTTATCTTACGATGCACATGAATTCATGATGATAGTTGACTTATCTAAATCTTTTTGAATAATAGAAAATACATAATCAAATGAGACGGTGTAGTTTTACAAATTTCTTTGCATTTCTTGCTTAACATGCAAGCTAATACTGTTAACGGTGTATTAGGTTGCATTATTATCTAAAAGAGTGAAAATATGAATCAGAAATCTTAATATTAATTCGTCATATTGACCTAAAAGAGAAAAAAATATTCGAAATGATATTAACTTATTTCATTTTTTATGATTTTCTTTATGAATAGTTCCAGAAAATGACTTGGATCATAGAAACGGTAATATTTTTTTGAATACATAGTTGGACATGCTGTAGATGGACCCAAACAAAGTAAATCGATGAAACACAAAATCGTTGTATACTCATTTTAATCTAGATCTCTGTAAGCGTTCTCGGGCCTGTCGCACTCATAACTATTGTAATTTGTTCAGTACTTCGATACAAGTATCTGAAAGAGAAAAAAGGTAACATCTTTTTTAATAAATAAGCGAAAGAAAAGAAGTCTTCTGATTCTAGATTCTATTGAATATATTATAATAGATACATTCGTTATCTATAATAATAAAAATATATTTCATTCAATGTTTCTTTCTACTTGACTTGTTTTAGTGATATCGATTATGTGATATTCAAAACTCAATATTAATACCAAAAAACTGTACTTAATACAAACGCGTTCGGACCAATTCGTATATTTTCGTTACCACGAATATTTATCCAATTTAAATTTTTCCAATATATAGGAATCTGTTGAAAATTGTCCAATTGATTTCAAAACTCTTCGAAAAAGCTGATAACGTCAATAAGATAGAATTATTTGATTGTGTACAGACCCGATATGGACACAAATTTATTATAAATTTTTAAAGGCTTTATATCTATGCATATTTTTTAACAGTAGGGTCTGAAATCGATATAACTCACGATGATAAAACGGAATATCATAATATTCGAAAATTTTTAAATGTTTACAAATAGTCAAGTTCGCATGTATACTAAAGTATACGATTTTATACGATTCTGTGAGCATGAAGTATAGTTTCACCCAGATATCCTTGTGTGTTTTAACTACCAAACAGGCTTGTTTGGCTTCTCAGATTTGAAATATGAATGTCCTTAAATTTTTTTCAAAACATTTTGAATGCCTCGATACTTGTATGGCATATGCCACGAAAGATAATTTTGAGGAATACACGAACAAGAACATTTGAGATATACACTCGCTTCAAGCAAAAAATTTAGCATTCTTATAAAAATTCTTTCGATAACTTAAAAAATATGGCTCATCATGACTTTTTCATGTGTTTCTGATGAGAATATTTGGTATTTAGTTAAATGTATGATGGAAAAACTAAACTAGATTTTGTATTTAATAACCAGTTAAGATCTGACTATTCAGCGTTGACGATCTTGTTGACACTCAGCGCTTTCTGCCCCACTAGCGACGATTCGGTGTAAACACGCAGATGCTGACATAGACTGGAAGATACCATGGTAGGCCTATGTCTGTACCCAAAAATCGGCCTGAATCGGACCCATGTAGCGACTTTTAAGTCTTCAAGGCACTAGAAGCCATCGTTACCTTGGTGGAAGGTCCTATTTCCCTACTCTTCCCCTCTGTCCGCGCTCCAACCCTTGGATCCTGTCAGTCATTTGCCTGCCTGGTGATGAATAACACAATAATGATATGATAAGTTATATATTTTATAAAAAAAAACTATTATTGAATTAATGTCAAATATAATTGGTTGTTGTTTTTGGATGGTAACTAATTTACGTCAACCAGCAAAATTGTGATAAATACAATAATGTAGTTCAGATTGTCCGATTCTTTGCATTTAAAAACATAAAATAATTTCCTGAATCGTTTTTGATATATTTTAATCATGATTCAAAAACATTATATGACTGTAACGTTATTTACATTGAAACAAACCATTTTCTCTGCTAAAATGCCAACTATTCGTTAAAGAATTACACTGATTCTCACGTAGTATTTTAAAAAAAATTACATTTAAATATACATATTATTGTTATTAGGTCGGAAAGTTTTTGCATTCAAATCTACGAGGCGAATATGAGGAGTCGTTTACTGATATAATTAAGGCTACCACTAAAAATGTTTTTCTCAAAGTTATCATTGTCTTTTTATGGTAAATACAATGTTAGAATCTTTGAATGTCCGAATCATACAGTCATCAATTTTGCAAATCAAACGATATCAAGTGCATGAAAAGATGTGATTTTAAATATTTTTCAAAATTTAATGATCACTTCGGTATATATATTAGATAAATATTTTTAGAAATGATCATTAAACTCATTTATTTATT
>JWZT01000324.1:53793-72689 GCA_000827895.1 Thelohanellus kitauei
ATGTATAAGTTAAAATTGGACGTTTTTTTCATTAATAAACTAATGGCATAAGTTTTGAGAAGCTTAATTGTAGGAATATTTCATCTTTTGTAAAAAAAATATAATACATACCCAAAAATTTCTGTTCTTTACAAATTTAAAATTATTAAATCTTTTTAAAGATTCATGCTTCAATTTTTCTCTTTCAGAAAAATTTGAATCATGAATCTACGATACAAAATATTCCTTTGTTTAACAAACCCTAAATAGAATGCTTAAGAAGTCAAAATTGTTTTTTATGTAAAAAAAATAGTCGAGGTTTAATATATTAAATGATGTACCAGAATTTTTATAATTCTCTTAATGGTTACCAAATTTTTTTGCATTTCCGCAATTCGTTGATAGAAATACGATGCCTTATAGACTGTTAATAGCTGCATACACAGAATGCATGTCTAATTTCAAGATATTAGAGGATAGATTTGGAAATAAAACGGAGAAATAGACATGGTTTTCACAATAATGGTGGTAAAATAGAAAAAAACACATTCAGTTTACTCAAAATAACATGAAAATTTAGATTTCAGACGATTTTGTGCAGTAATGAATTCTTTAATTGCTTATGAAGATGAATACCTCCCGTTTTACGTATTTTGATTTTTAAATGATAAGGGGAATATTAGCTTCGGATTTCATCGTTTGTTCCTCGCGTGCTAAGTGATGTAAAAAGGAAAATTACGATATCGAAATCCTTGTCAAAATTTAAGGCAAGTTTTTTATAGTTGAATAATAGACAGAGATCAATTATAGAGAGGGAGAAAATTAGAAAGGGTTTACTGTATTTAAAAAAATTCAAGGAAATTTGTAATTTTATATTGTGTTCAGGTGTTAAGTCCTCAAGTAGTTTGAAAAATTTGTAGACTGTTTTTTTGTATCGTAGACGTGGTTAAATCCATGATATTCAAAATATATTTATCTGTAATTCTTTTTTTGTTTAATTCGTAAAAAATAAAAAAAATCTCTGATATTACACGGACCAATGTTTTTTTACTACACGCTCGAAACTAGTTGAAAAACGACAATCACATGCATATATCTTAGTAAATATACATTGTGTCAAATTAATTATTTCGTAATTCAAACCCTGTAATATATTTTTGATTTGCAGTGTATAATATAAAATTTTGATCTGCCAGTCTTGAATACGCACAGATATTTCTTTCACAGAATCGAAAATCTGATAGCAATGACGATATTTATTTGTAAATAATAACATGTATGAACAAATATTCTTTTGAAATTTTGTTTAATCATTCATTTCTTGCTCAAAATGGACAACGAGATGTTCATAATGATTTTTAAACGCTTGAAATAGTAGAAAACTAAATGCAATTTATTAGGTTCAACTAGCTGAGTGATCCTGAACAAAAATGATATTCCGGAATATTTTTATATGATAACATGTTAATACATGACGTTTATTTGCGAGTGATGTAAATCCAGTAAATACTGAAATTTAAATCATGGTATAAATTAATTCAAAATTATTTCATATTATTGGCTAAATTAATCATATAATTTATTTTTTCAACGTTTTTGATCTAATGATATAAAAAAACGATATCCTTACTAACGTAGCAGCACTGAGTGATCCAGTCAGACGACCACTGTGGGATCATCGATTCAGGGTTGTTCTACTTCGTTCGAACTCACCTTTTTTATTACAGTTTGTTTAATCCATCATACATCCTAACATCATAAACTCGCTGATATACTTCAAACTTATCAATAAATTTATAAATACAAATATGTAATATAAATCATCCTTGGCCATTTTTTGAAAATGCTTATAATACCTTTTTTACTCTTGATAAAAGAAACTAAATTATTGTCCATTCGTCAAAAAAAGTGGAAATCCATATAAACAGTAATTGAAGCAACACCAAGAGATCATGAGTTTAATTTTTAGTATTTTGTCTATTAGGTTACATATATTCGCTTAAACAATAATTTGTTATCAAACAGAAAAATTGTTGATTATAATTTAGACACATTATTTACAATAAAAATGTTCGCGTTTGCTCGGTTTTTTTTTCTTGTTTCTTTGAGCACAATGAGTTTTGAAATGATTTTTTTAGTTTCAGACATGTTATTCTAAATATTTCGATATCCATTTCATAATTACCGCAATATATTGCAGTTAAACTTTTAATTAGTAATGACTTCTAATATGTATTCTCTCCTTTTTCTTTCAAAAATATTTTAAAAATATGTTTGTCTGCAATGGAATCTTGACAATATAATACATTAGAATATGCGAGTTCATATTTTGACTTTCGATATTTCCATGCATTTTGAATTATATTCACAGGGTTTTGATTTACTTTCGAGCGTGATCCATTTACTATCGAGCATCCATAGCCTTTATTAGTGCGCACCATAACATTTGTTATTGCGCACCTGAAAACACCATACGTGATTTACGGCTAAATATGAGTTTACCCATATATCTATTAATTTATACTTTTCTTAAATGGGCAAATGGTGAAATAATGTTTAGACTCGTTTAGCCCGTAAATCACGTATGTCGTTTTCAGATGCGTAATAATGAATGTTCAGGTGCACACTAATGAAGGCTAGGGATGCTCGATAGTAAATGGATCACGCTCGAAAGTAAATGAAAACCCTGTAATGTCTAATGCCGAGACATGATAAGTCTATTGAATTTTAAGGTTTAATGAATTTTCATGTTTTTTAGTGTGAGACTAGTTTGAGTATTCAACATTTTACGCAATTCATATTTATCAAATAAGAATAATAAAGGTATGAAATGACTATTAATCTGGATGATTATATCTTGTTCGTTTTTCGACATCAGATAATGTTGAGATGTTCTAGGAACACTCACTGTGCGAAATATTTATGTATAATTTGATATTTCTGTTATATATCCACGAATTCGGACATTGACCTGAAGCAAATCTGAGAATAAACAACATTGTTCTGGTCTTATTTTTTAACCATACAATTAATGGTGTATGATAATTACATGGAGACATGCGTATTAAATATTTAATTATTGTTAGCTAAGTTCAAAGTTATCAAGAAATGATCATAATCCATCGCTCATTAATAGAAGAAACCATTACTATATGTCTAAATTACGCCCATATGAACCACTCTTTACTAAATAAAAACAAAAAGGCATGGTATTTATCAATGTCAAGTAAAAGTTTGGGTAATATTAAGAATTAGTAAATCTAGGGTGTATTATGTTCCAAGTTAGACTTTTAAAGGAACGCAAATGTATATACTACTTTATAAAAATACAAACTAACCTCTGTTTTACTATTTTCCTGATCATCTGTCCTGAATGAGATAAAACCAAGCATTCCAAATTATATTAATTTCTCAATAAAGCAATGTTCGAACTAGAGCTATACGATAAAATATATTTGACTGTGTTTGAATATTGCTTAACGTCAATTTTTGATTATAGCGGAATGACAGATTAAATTTCAAAAACTGTTAGATAGATATAAAAACTGGAGGCCATTTAATTGAAAAAAATCATTACAATTAATCTTCATTGTAATTTGATGACTGCCTGGACTTGTTAATGGATAATTTAATTGACTTAGGCTGACTTCATCAAACAGAACCGTAGGGCGGTAAATCACGAACAGTAGTGCGTCGTTGAACGATTTATATCCTCCCAGTCGACTAATTTTTGCGATGTTTTTCGAAAAATTCGTCGGTCCGTGTTCTATAGTTTCTGCCGGCTCTCATGATCAGACTACGGGGGCTCAGGCCTGCGGTTATCGAACAGGCTGACCTGACTAACCTGTATTACTAGGCTTAATTTGGTAATCTCGTGCTTACTACATGAGATTTGGCCCACATCTGTCCTGCGCTTTGCCTCGGAAGGCTACAATCGACAACCCCTTGTGTCAACTTACGACTAGTACTATACGAGGTGTTCACTAGACTTCACATGCTGATGAAACGCTCAGTTTTTATGTACACGCTAGCTGGGAAAGTGTAACAAGTGGCCAAATAATAGGTCGACGATTGACCATGGCCCAATTCTATCCAGATTTGAGCCGTGCAGGTTATCTGTGAGTAAGAGGCCCACGTACACAATGCTGCCTTAGCCGTCAAGTCCAGTCTGTCAATTCCATATCTAGGGAGACAAATATATTACAGAACCTTAGACCTGACGTGCCAAAATTGCAAGGAGTGATGCAGTAGGACCTCTCCAGATGGACAAGTGGCTACAAGAGCCCTGAAGACAGAAAAGCCGCATCCGTGACCGGGCAAACGGTATAACAAGTAGAATAACTACAAACCAACCAAAAGTTATTTCAGACCTCGGCAGCGTCTAGATTCATGTGCCAAGTTCGTCGCAACTGGTGTCCAGAGAGCCTAATCTCCAGGCGCAGAGGGGTCACCAACTATTCAGCAATGAAGAGTTTGACTAAACTGATTGCCCTTAATAGACTCAAGGGTAGTTTTTAGTTTAGTTTTCTTCAATTCGTAATTCTATATATTTTAAAAAATCTGCAAATTTTCACAAAAGTAAAATGTTTTAAATGCCCTTCCAGCTGCGAGTACGTCTTAATATCAAACCATATTTTCTATGATGAAAAAGAAATCATTTTTTTGAATCAATTTCAAGAACCGCTACATATTTTATGATAAAAAAGACACTGATGGTCTTTACAAAGACGAAAACAACATTTGTAATTTGAGGCAATGAAGAAGTATCAAGTGTTTCCATAATATAACTTGTTGTATTTTTTGTAATTGCCAAAGAATTAATACCATTACGTGTTAAATTTACTTTTAAAAATGGATCTAGAAGGTGGCAAAATCAATATCAATCACAAAAAGGATGATACACAATTAATGGATCAAGGATACATTTCAAAAGATTTTTTTGATAATTTTTTGTCAGACACCAAAAACATGTAAGATTCCTGGAATCACCTTATTTTAAAGTGAGATTGTTTCACACTAAGAAAATGTAATATTCAATCAATCAAATGCTAAAGAAACCTCTATGTTTCATCAACAAAAAATGTAGTTTTAACGCTCAGACAGAAATAAAATAAATCACTTATGAAACTTTTAACGCATGAGATTAGATCAAAGATATACAGGGTTTTTATGTCAATTTGGGTTTTCCGTAGGTCAAATTGGTTTTTCTGCAGTTCAATTTGGTGCGGCCTGTTTATTTAGCGGCGGCTTTAAATTCAATTTGGGTTTTCCATAGGTCAATTTGGTTTTTCTGCAGTTCAATTTGGGGCGGCTTGTTTATAACGCGGCAACTTTTTAAATCAACTTGGTAAGTTTATAAGATATTAATTTATTTCTGTTTAATTTTATTTAAATGGTAATTTTGAAAAGATTTTAGACATTAGTTATACTCAGATGTCAATGAATACAACTCCACTACCTCAAATCGACAACCCTAACGTAGATGAGAGGTTAGTTTAGTTTTTACCATTAGCCTCAACACTGGGGATCCTACTGTTCCAAGAGGAAGATCATCTTACCAGAAAATAAGCGATGAACGACGCCAACGTATCATTAATGCACTTAAGAAAAACCAAATTGACCTATGCAAAACCCAAATTGACCTAAAAAACCTGTAATAGGAAACTAAATATTTCAGTTTATATAACTTCGGACCAAATTGATGTTGGACCTTATTCATTGTGTAAATGGAAGAATAGTGGCGATGAAATAGGGTCCTATATTAATGCAATCTCTGATTGAGCATGTCTAGGTTTAAACAAATTATATGCAAATAAATGACTAGCCGGTTGATGGGTTCATTTATTCTGTGTTTGAGTTATTAATATTTGAGACTATACCGAGTTTCAGTGGAATTCTACGAATGAGGATAGTTTCCATTTGTCATTTATCTCGTGTTACGGGATAGATTAAACGGAATCTGTTGTAATAGGTTAATCCGAAAAAAATGTAATAAAAATTATAAAAGTTGGATAACATTTTCAAATATATCAAATGTAATATCATCGAGGGCTTTTTAAATCATGGTACAAATTACGCATGTAATCATATAAGCTATTAATTCGATGGTCTAGATTTAAAGAATTATACATCACCATCTGTGATCATATCGGATTGCTATTTATAAACCCACAAACTTGTTATAAATGAGCTATCTTTTCTGGAAATTGGCCATTGAGAATCAATCATAAAACTATGAATTAATATGTCGAAAATCATATAATAATCTCGGATTCTATCGTGTTTTTAATGATTCTACCCCATTAAGGTAAAGCCCAATCATTTAAGGCGATAAATTGATTCTTTTAGTAGTAAAATCATCATATAATACATGATATATTTAATACTGTCAATGACGTTATGAATCTTTTGGTACCAGGTTTTTTATCATTCATGGAAAAGGCAATTAGACGTTTCAACCAAGAAATTATTTTCATCAGGCCATAGCATGTAGATCTCACTACCGGATTTTACATTCGAACGTGTCCCTCCAAAAGTTTCAATCGTGAAATGGGCGTGCGTCAGCTTTTTATGGCTCATAGGTTAAAATATTTGACAGAAAAACAAGGAATTTAAAATGAACTTTTCAATAATTTAATCTTGATGTTCAATGAATAATCATTAAAATGGTCAATTACGGCGAAAAACGAATAAAAATGATTTATTTTATATTAAAAAGGCTGGCAGGTGCGAAATAGATGGATATGAGAGAAAATCACGGTTTACACGTTAGAATGTAAAATCTGGTGCTATGTTGATTAATTACGTCAATTAACCCTATAACCGTGCGCTGATCTCTAATCATATTTTAAAATACATTGTGTGGTGTTAAATATTATTGTCTGTAGTCAATTAATCGATTCTTATTAATATCATTTCTGTATTAGTAAGTAATCGTTTACATTATTTTCTTGGATCTTTGGTGATTTCATCATTTCTTTAATCTTTCAAATCCAGGCGGCTTCATTATTCTGTTTTTGAATGAGTCGTCTCTCAATAAGGTTGTTGACTATTCTGCTAGTAAGAAATAGTTTAATGAGATAGCAACTCTGGTTACTACAACTGCTGCAACATTTCGACTTTTCTTCCCCTTCGCTTTTTGTGAAAATTGGGAGAAGTTACCTCTTTCGTACTTGATGATTGCTGATGGTGCAACAGTTTGGATAATGATCATTATTGGTTACATTATGATAGCCCGGAAATACAAGCCTCTTTGCTATATCTATGTTACATTTTATGTTATCGCACTTCTCGGGTCAATCGTTGCGATTGTTTTCTGTGTCTTGACATATCATGACGTTTCTGTAATTTATATTCAGATCGATAAGACAATAGAAAAATGTTTCAAAGACCAAAGCAAGTCTATCGAGCGAATAAATGATCCATTTGTCCAATGGATTCAGCGAACGGTTTGATTTATTTTGATTCCAGTTCAAATGCTGCAGTGTTCCCAAGTTAATAAATAAAAGGCCGAAGCCGCTGCTTATGAGCTGTTGTTCTCATCGAGGAACACATTGCACCAATCATTTTCAAAAAGAATGCGGAAAAATACTAATATATATGCTGTACACTCAAGCAGGCATCTTCGTGGTCGGAATAGCCTTTTGGGTGTTTTTGCCTGTAATAATCTTTCCTAATTAAAGCCAGTAATCATCGGAGATATGATTCTGAACGAACACCCTAGAAATAACTAAGAACAGAATTTGTCGATGAGTTCATCTAATATTCCTTTTTCTTAATTTTGTCGGCGTATTTTTTTAGCTTTTATGCATCATCGAACACTTTGTATTACGGTTGGCTACAAGTTAGTAACCCTCTAGTCATTGTGTTGACACTGAAGTCTCGTTGTTTTCTCAAATGAAAAGTTGATAATTGAGCCCGAAGAAGAAACACATATATTGCCGTGTTTATAATTACCGGTTTTTATATTCAAACGTGTCCGCCTATGGCGCGCGTCATCTTTTTTTGGCACATTTTATAAAGAAAATGACAGAAAATTTATTTAACCTGAATGCTCGAATCATTTAATCTTGATGTTCAAAGAAATATCATTAAAAATGGTCAATTACGACGAAAAAGTAATAAAAATATATTTTATATTAAAATAATCATTCGCATGCCCAATATGTGAACACGATTGAAAATCACTGTGGACACATTTCCGAGTTTTGCTTTTGAAAATGGATTATTTGCATTAATAAATAGATTTTATATTTGATGAAGTATTTTTTATAAATCTATCGTGTATGAACCAAATAAAATTCGAAACTCGTATAAAAATAATCGCTAAAGTTCTTGAAAAAGTCATTGAATCAACATGAAAATTATTCAAAATAGTAATGTTTCCTATTTTTATACAATTTAAAAACATAAATGGCATTCTGAAAAATCCATTTATTAATGTAAAAAATCCATTCTTAAAAGCAAAACCCTGTAGAATGTAAAAATCGGTAATACGGGATTGACATATCATAAATGATTGAGTGAGTACATAGGCTATATTTTCCAAATATTTAAGACTTTTTCATATCATAATATTTGGCTATTTTTCTACATATATTATAGACAATGGCTCATTTAAACTTGAACTTAAAGATATTTAATAATATCATAAATCTGCTAGTTTTACTAATCGATTCTCGTGGTTACACTGAACGACCAATTTAATCATTATTTGGTTAACGTTTTCTAACGTAATCGAGCGAGTTAAATCCTCTCACCAAATAAAATGTAAACTTATTCTGACATACAGTTACACTTATCAGACTACGAATGTTAATCGATGTATTCACTTTATCAATATATCGCAAAAATATCCGAATCGAGACAAATGTTCTGTCCATTTTAGTTAAAAAGAAACCGATAACCCTTTTTCAGACCCGAAAAATAAGGATGTCAATATCTGAATATTGATACAAATAAATAAATATAAAATAAATAAAAACTGATTAATATCATATATCTTATCTTTTGTTCAAAACCTGGATTCATTCAATAAATACATGCGAGTTGTATGGAACAGGCTTATAGAAGTATATTCTACAGTAATTATTTGTCTCAGTTGTCATGCGTGTAACAGATTGACAATATAATGTGCAAAATAAATCAGTATCTTACTATCTTGTTTTGCATCAGATTTAGAGAATTCCACGACATCTTTATTTGAGTCCATTGGTATCTATGATCCGATGAATGTTTATTTGAAATTGTTAAAATAAACATAATGACGAGGTATATTTGCCCTATATTTATATCACAATCAATGTCATCGAGGTACAAATAAAATTTTTAATTTTGATAAATTCTAATACAAGCATCTATTACGTTAACGTCACATGGAACTCATATCAATAAAAAGAGACACTTATGGAAGTCGTTAAACAGAGTTCTTCAGTGTCCTACTTAAAAAAAAAATCTTTATTTATGTTACATCATGTGTATCGATTAAATCTATATTTTCATATGGTTTCTATTAGAATTTAAGTTTTTAAATCAAATCTACACCAAATCTATCACTACAATTTTATTTTTGACAGAAAATAATCGCCATTTTTTTGAATCTCAATGTATGATAACTCAGATTAAACAATTGACCGTTTCTTGAAGTCGATACACTAATGGTTACCCTGGGTCAAAATGTTGCATTAAGGAATATTTTGCGCCTTTACATTCATAAAATGTCAAACATATAGACTGAAACAAAAAAATTATAGCTATTTAAATTTAAAACATTCTTGATTAGTTCAAAATCACAACCATATTTCGTGGTCTGGTTCATGACGACACTGTATAATTTGGTATCTGAATTGTAGTTTGGCACTTGATCAAATTATATGCAGTTTTCTATCCTGCTGTACTCGTGTACAATCGTTATTAAAAAGTTTGAGTACCAATTTTTCATCTGTGTTAGCGCATCGCCAATGTTAATGTAGTTTAAGCTCTTTATACAGTGTAAATGCGAAATACTGTGTCTACTGATCAATGCATTTACTCAATCGCCTTGAAAAAGATGCTCCAACATTTTTCAGATCTTGTTGAGGTAATTCTGATACCTCTCACAATATAAAAGTTCAAAATATGGACAACAAAATTTATTTCTTTTTACATCCTTTGTTTTTCATAAAGGATGATGAATCTGAATACTGTGAATATCTATTTCCATCATGTTTTTTTTTATATTTTTCCAAACTGGCCTCATTGTAGAGCTAAACTTGCTGTCGATCCCATTCGATATTAATGCATTATTTTTTGTTTCTATAACTTTTAAGGATTTCTCGGACATGTATGTGCGTCCATTTAAGAAAAATACTTAAAATCGCTGTTTTGAACACGTAAGTATTTATTTTTGGGTCGACTATCATAAAATTTATAGGGTTAAGAATATTTTGTATGATGAAAGATTAACTGGAGCTAATAAGATAAGTCAACGCGAATCTGCTGATATGACTCTCTAATTGACACTGAAAAGTTCAGAAATAAAGCCTTAAAATATCATAATGCTCTTTATAGGGGTCTAACCGTTAGTTAAATTCATTCATAGGCGTATCATAATCTAAGTTGTGCATACTAAAGTCATATTCAATTTTTTGAAAGTATAAACAGATTGTAACATGGCAAAGTTTTCTACCTTGCTAGCTTGATTCGATTACTCTTAACATTCACTAGAATGGCTGCAGTTACCTATAATGTCAAAGATAAAATGATTTATACTAATAGACCTATGTTGAATGTATTTAGATTTTCTATCATCTATAGTTTTCAGAAAACATGAGACCGTCTTCATCCTTTCAATTGTATTTGAATAAATTTCAATTA
This sequence comes from Thelohanellus kitauei, assembly GCA_000827895.1. Taxonomy (NCBI): domain Eukaryota; kingdom Metazoa; phylum Cnidaria; class Myxozoa; order Bivalvulida; family Myxobolidae; genus Thelohanellus; species Thelohanellus kitauei. Next base: position 64,627 of record JWZT01000324.1, read on the forward strand.
TCTACTATTTAAAGAGATTTTACAACATTCCACGACTGAACCACAATACATCCACATGTGAAATGTATTCCACTATATTCTGCCTTAAATCTGATCAAGACATGAGTTAACGGTCAACATTTCTCTTTTCTAGCCAGAATGAAGATTTGATTATAAAAAAAATTGATCAGGTGATCAAATTTTAACACTTGAGCACAGAGAGATACAGACTCAAAAAAAATTTGCAGGCTTATATGCTATCGATTATAAAACGATGTCACTGTCAAAGGAAGAGAAAATGAGCATAAACCCTATTTTTGATCTCGTGGTTTTTCGTGCCCTGTATGTATTAATGTATTAAAGATTAAAACACTCGATATTTACGTGTTAAAAATTGAAGTCACTCCTTGAAATGTCGTATTCTCTGTCTGGACCAAAATGTGAAGATTTGTCAAATAACTATTGATTTATTTGGAATCTTTCTTCGACTATAAACGAAAATTTCAATAATCTGTTGGAAACAAAGTATTCTCCATTCACATCAAAGATAATTTAAAACCACCCATCATTTGAAAGTTTATCATCAAAAGGTTTAAGTATGTCATTTGCTTGGTTCTCAGCTCTACTAAAATTAGTTATCGTTAAAATGTTGAAATTTGTAAGAAATGGCTCATATTTGGGGACATATTCACGTGTGAATATACAGAATAGATTCCTTAATTAAATATAAATTAATAAACTGATGATATCAACACACAAAAAGACTATTCTTTTTATATGGATTTATCAAACATATGTTTTTATTTCATTTTTTAATAAACCACAAATGGTTCCTGTGTGTCAACCGATTTTCGGAAAAGGTCAAATTTGAATCATTTGTTTGAGTTAAATTTAGCATTTCGAATTATGAAGCGTTTTCAGTTTCGTTATAACCTTTGCAGTTATATTCCATTAATATTTTAACAGGAATATAAATTAAAAAAATTGTTTGATTAAAATGATTAATTCAGTATTTAGTCCACTTTTCTTTAAATTAACTCCTCTCTTGGAGGACTGTACACTTCTGAATCATAATACCGACATATACTCCAAATATTCATCAATTTAACATTCCATGATGCTCAATTTTGATCGGCGTAGTGGAGGCATTCATAGTGTCTGCTATACACTGTTGGGCATTCTTAACGTATATGTAAATATTTGTCGTCATAGATTTTGCGTTAGAAGTCGTGTAGGATATTAACTAATATTGCTGGTGAAAAATATATATGCCAAATTAATAAATTATTTTGAGCTAGTCCTCCTATTATCATACACACGAATGATTCTACGTGCATTAATTGGAGGGGGGGTGTAGAATTCTTTAAGATTCATGTTGAATAATATACTAAGTGCACTAGGATTACATCTGTTATAATTTGGCGCCTTAAAATATCAGGGTGATTCGACTTATACCCACCTATATTTTATGAAAATATCTATAGTTGAATATTAGTGCCATTCACTGACAGGATAAATGATAAACCAATTTTCGGAAAATAAAATCTCTTTTGGTCAAATATTTTCACTATTGCTTCATTTCCATATATTGGTCTAAGTTTTGGACTTTCTTACAAAATGGAATAATCGCTAGATAAAAATGATATGTTGGCCTTTAAATTCAATACCATGTATTCATTTATACGGAATAATACATTGTCAAAACATATCAAAATTCATACCATACGAATGATTTTGAGGTACAACGTTTACTTAGTTTAATTGAAGTTTAAATGGGTAAAATTCATGACTGCACGTGCATATTTAACTTTTTCATGGGAATCATAGATATGAACCATCAATAGTTTGTATGCAATATGTTTTTCGAAACCCTGATCTCTAGCATAGAACCATGGAAAAATACCATACGCTCTAAGATGACAAGGTTCCATATTAAAGGAATTTGTAGGATATTTTGAGATTTAATTACGTAATGTTATAAAACGGAAATTATAAAGATTCTGTTTTTATCGTTAGTCAAATCAAAGGTTTTGATGAATGTCTCAATTTTGATGAAAAACCTTAAATATCAAGTTAGATTATTGTTGGTTTTGAATTTTTTGTCTACTGATAATTAGTTCAGCGTTTTTAAAATTTTCTGAACCTTTAGTTAAAATCATCAACTTTATGAAATTTATCATTGTGCATATAGTAAATAAACGTCGTACAAAATTGAAAATTTATATTACTTGCTAATGTAGATCGGGTATCATAGTTCTTCCATATTTTCTTTATGAACTGTAGATTTCTTGCTGGTTCTCTTTCTAAATATACTACAGGTACGTTTATAAAATCTTGTCACTTTAATCAATGAAGATATTTGAGATGGATTTTTTTGTGCGATATATTATATTTACTTCGTTCTTCTGGAAAAACAAACAAAAAATTTAATCCTCTACGATAGAATTTTGCTGGTTTCCTGACGCAACATAATTTTCGTCATGTTTTAATTAACGCTAAAAAATTATTAAATTTACATATACACATTGAAAAATATAAATTGAAGCTTACATTCAGTTTTTTTTACGTTTTCTCTGTTTAAAAAACAAACTCTAAATTCCAATATACATACAAGAAAAAAACTTATTTGTTTTTATTATGTGGTGAGACTTTTGAGTTTTCAAGGGTCTTCGAAGCTCGTATCGATAAATACTAAATAATTTATCATGAAATAACAGTGATAAAAAATTTTGGAGATTCGAGTGATGAACCTATATGAAGAAGTAAAAGATAAATATATAATTTATATGTTCCCCCATAATAATCGAACAGTCTTTGATATTTATCGGAATTTTTCAAATAATAACCTCAAAAATGAACATTATACTGATTGGATTTAGAAATCAACGCCTATTTTCTTTACGATTTCGCTTCATTCAAATACTAAAAAGGAATAAAACTAGTTTGATTTCCTTGATGTTTTTAATAAATTTTAAATTTCGTCTTCAAAAACTTATTTTGGTTGAGAATGTTAAAATATTTACTGTTTACCGAGTAAGAGAATTTTTATAAATTTTTTTCCAGTTAATTATAAAACAAGTAATCAAATTTTGTTATAGACAGTTCCCGCAAGCTATTCATCGCGTAAATGGATGACTTTGTCTTGATTTGTATGAGTGTTAGTTGATTTTCTATTAAATTTGATATTGGTGAACGGTTGTAACATGATTAAGAGGTATTAATAACTATTTTATTACATTGAATTATTATCCATGACAAGAATCAATGCGTTGATTATATATCACTTTAAAAACTTTATAAAACGGGATTCCCACGCTTAGACAGCCATATGAGCTTCCGAATATACTAGAATTCATCAAAAACACCATTATAATAAACATTTGTAATTGAAGGTATTTTGACATGACCGAATTCGATAAAGTACCGTAGGATCATTATATATATAAGCTTGATTATGAGAACGATCGTGGTAAAGTCAATTACAAAAACCTTTTGTATTCGATCTTAATCACTTTATTTCATGGATAATTTTCGCTATCTTTTTTATAGCCTATGTCTATATTTGAGATAAACAATTTTCTTGCAATTAAACCATTGCTACTATTTTTTAAGGTTTGTTATTTCACCGAGGCCCCTTAGAATAATATGAATAAATCAAACACTAAAATGAGAAATAAAACGAAATTGAGTATTTTATTGATAAGAAAACATCAAAAACCCTTACATATACTGAATAGCAGTTTTTTAGTCATATTTAAGAAAGAATATATCAGTTGAATTTTTATGTTTCTACCAAAAAGTAGCACCATCATGAGACTGGTCAAGAAAAAATTCAAGTTAAAAAATTTTTACAAATTAAAATAAATATTAAAAATTAAATTAAAAACTCTTTAAAAAACTAGAGTTAATAGAATCTGGGCACGCATCCAATCCAATATAAATGATACAAATTATTCATCTGTACTGTTAAAATTCGTTAAAATTCTAAAAATACACCACAGAATCGCTCATACAATCGATAATCTGTTGATGGTTAAATTTGTTGCTTTTTTGTGATCAAAAGATTGAGTGCTGATATATGAATTGATACAATTTTTTAATTGAAAATGAAATTACGCATGAGTTATGGTTAGATAATAAACCAATAAAAGAAGAAAAATTAATAGGTTGAAAATTGATTGAATAAGCATGAGAATATGTGAATATTTTTAGCGTTCATACCGAATCAAAACGATTCAATTCATTATTATCATAATCATAAACCTAAACAATCATTACTCAAGAGCGAAAAATTTTGTAACGATTTTATAATTTTTTAGTCGTATTTTTTAATTCAAGGAGCGTAAATCCTCAATATACAGATACATTAATGTTAATTGAACGTTATTTACTGAAACAAATGGACCTCAATCCCAAATTTCATTCTATATTTCTATAATATAAATGATTTTCATTACATTTATCCAACTATTCTGTGATAACCTTTATTGTCTAAAGCTTCGAAAATTCGTTCCATTTAAGTCAATTCTATATCATGAAAATACTTCGCCAATGTCATTAGTGAATCTAACTTCACATTCAAATTGCACTCAAGGGCTCGAATCTATTATAAACTAATGAAATATAATAACATTTTGACATAAACATAATATAATTGGACATTTTTGATGATGTAAAGTATTCCTAACTAATGGATGAAGACTCTGACCATACTGATCATGTCTTTACGAATTAAACCCATTTTTACATAGATATACCTCGATTAATTATATGAATTGATTAAAAATAATTTTTATTTCACCTTCTACAATCTAAAACGCTTCTTTGATAGAGAAAAGATCGATCAGGTAGCTACAGGAGAAGCTTAAAGCAAATAATCTATATGTAGAATATGTATGTGAAGTCATCATACCTAATGGCACTTATTCCAAAAGGTGTCAGCGGAATATCTTGAAGGACTCAGTAAATGGTCGAAAGCATTTTCATTTTTATAAATACGTTGGGGATCGAAATGCGTAATATGAAAAGAAGGAAATAAAAAAGACGAAATATTGCAATCACACAGCTTTTCTGGTTGATTGAAAAACAGTTGGGTGGACATTTCTTGACCACTATAACTTATTTTTGAGGTTTTGGAGTGCACTTGAAAGGACCTGATTGTCACATTGATCGCGATCAAATAAAAGCATTTATACATGGTTTCTAAGAAATATCATCATTACTTTTTATTGGAATATATTTTGACCACGAGACATTCAGTAAAATTTAGATTGAAATGCGATAACTGTGTCAAACACTTAGTGAAATGTTACACGCATACAGATGGTCACACTGTTTTTGAGGATAAAACATAGCCAAACGGATATATTTTATATAATCATTGTTATTAATTTTCAGAAAACAAAAATACCAAATATCACCCCAAGTATCACTGAAGTTACTAGAACCGTGATATCGGGTAGTATTTAGGCTCTTTCAATCTTTAAATTGTGCAGTCGAAATCATTCTATTATTTAATTTTTATTTTAACGCATTTGAAGACTATATATTTAAAAAAATCTAAATTCTAAATTTTTTAGCTTTTAACTTGAGCAAAAACCCACACAGTTTTCAAGTTCAATCTAGACAAACATTGTTTCGTAGGTCCTTGGATGCACAAATATTAACTTCAGAAGTTCAAAGTGTATAATTAAAGAAAATTAATCAAAGAGTGCATTAATATATATAAGTTTTATCTCTCCACCTACATTTTTGAGATATAGGGCTAACTCAGTATACAATAGATTATATAGATCAGTTTAATATGAATCGGAAAATATATCGCATGAATGTGGTAATATCTGTTTTCATACAATAAATATGTCATTCAATATATATTACCATCCATCCTCTTTCAAATATTTGACTTAATGCCATACTACGTATGGTTATATTTTAATAAACATAGCTCACTCAAAGATATATAAATATCGTCAACTTTCGCAAAGTCATGTATGAGCTTTCAGATTAGAGAAAGGACATTGTCAAACAAAAAGCTAAAATTCAAGAAGGCAGCTGGGTGACCATATAAATAATGGATGCATATTCGGGATTCTCTAGCTTTTTTTGCGTAGTTTCACGATCAAAATATTTATGAAGTTATTGATAAACTTTTTACGATTTATAGTCAATGTGAACTTTCAACGTTGTGATTAATTCGTCACGTTGCCGTATATTTATTGCTATTTTTAGTATTTTAGGTATATCTCCAGTGAATTAAATGTTTTACTATGCAATAAAGGTAGTTTCGAATTCACGCATTCTACGCCCCTTCATTCTCATCTTCATGATTCTGAACGAGCAAAATAGGCATTCGAGATAACATATTTGTTAAGATGAAATGAGAGAGCATTTTTTACAAGGTCGACGTCTAAAGTAGTGCTATAAGCCTGGCTACCGAGAAATAACAACGCCATAAGTTAATTGTTGTTAAGGTAGTTTTACTAATTATATTATTAACCTATCCTGATTTTGGCAATTACTAATTGAAGCTAGAAACGAAATGAATAAGCTTTTAGATCGGATAACCTCTCAAACCGAATCGATCAGCTTCAGAAAGTTAATAATAATTAAAATACTTTTTAATGCATAAATGTAAATATTGAGGCATCAAATCATCAGCCAACGTATAAAAAGAACTTCGCCCCAAACTAGTCACTTGTATGGGAAACTTGGCTTTCAAAACCTTGATGATCATGTTTTTTTCTTCAAGATAATCATAAAGACCTCATGGAGTATGTAAGACTGTATGTCTATGATGTCAATCGGTCTGCGTGTAAGGAGTCACAATAACCGAATTATTAATAGAATACAGGCTTTTCTCGTCTTGCGCATTAGCTAAACTCAATCACGAAACATTTTTTCAGCTGGGTATTATCATCACATGCTGGTGTTGTAAAGTCCGCTGGAAAGCAAGCCTGCGTGGTGTACACTACACAAAATTGGAAATAAAAGCTTTCTGGAGGTATTTATGATAATTGTAAAAATTTGGCTAAAAAACCTATAAACAGTGTAACCGACTTTTTGATGTGTATGGGTGGCTCATATCGCCGGAAGACAAAAACAATAGCCTGAATTTAGAATGCAGACATATCGAGTAATTACACGAAATTTCATCAGAAGTTTTCACATTGTTTTTACAAGATGTCTCGATATTGTAACATAAATAAATGTGGAAAAAATATACAAAGATAGTGTGTGTTGAGCTCTTTATGAAATAAAGTGTAGATACCTTTATCCTGCAGGCGGATTCTGTTTTCGATAAATGAGCAGGAGCCATATAGATAGCTGTTAAGAAGATATCCCATCAAATCTTCTACATTCTTCAAAACTCGCCATAATTACATCCGATTGAGTTGCTACTGTAAATGGGAGGAGTTTTATTACGTCCGACATGAGTATCTATGAAAAAAAAACTATTTTATCAAACATCTCTGGCGCCAACTTTTAGATCTAGTAAAAATACCATGCCTCATTCGATCAGAGAGTCGAGTCTTTATAATTCTAGAGTGCAACAAAAACAATCTTTTAAAAGGATATATCTTAATATTGTTTTTTTTAAATTGGAACAGCTTGAGATGAAAAATGGTGTAAAATACAAATTGAGGCCATGTGGTTGAACATATTTAGAAACGAACTCATGTTTTATAGCTGCTTGTCATGTACAGTCGATTCCGCTTAATTGGGACACATCGGGACTTGGACATTTTGTCCCAATTAAGCGAAGTTCACTTTTTTTTCAATTCATTTTTTTGGTTTTGCCAACTAAATCCATTAACAAATAATACACACATAAAGTTAAACAATTCACATATTTTTCAATAATTTTATTTTATCAACTCTTAGAAACTGTAAATTACATATAGCTAATATAAATTACCAATATTTATGTAATATAAACTTTTAAGAAAAAAATCCAAATTAAAAAAAATAAATGTGTAGATAGGTACATAAAATTTATTTTAATGCAAAAAATGAGTCAAGTGTAGTCTGTCCTTTGTTTTTGTAACACTTAACTTCTACAAAATCAGCACAGATATTCAGTG
>JWZT01000324.1:76143-103673 GCA_000827895.1 Thelohanellus kitauei
ATTGGCCGGTTCATTCAATGTTGGGGTCATTCCCGATGGAGCATACCCATAATGGGAATTCAAATGAAGGTTTATGCCCGTCTCATCGATGAATATTAAGGATTCATCTGGAATATCATTGATGACTCTACAGTAATTTTGCCGAGCATTTAGATTTGCCTCTGAATTCCTTTCATTGGGGATTCTCCGTATTCGTTTTCTTGTAAAGTTTTTACTTTTAAGAGTTCGGCAAATACTTGATAAACTACGTTGAACTCCACGTTCACCAAGCGTTGATTGGATTCCATGAAGTGTGACTGCATTATTTTCGGAAACGATAGTCACAATATTCTCTGAGATTTCTTGTCGCAGGTAGTTCATATTCGATTTTGGCATAATAAGTGCTTCCTGCCCTTCTTCTATTTTTTTTATGTGATCTCGCCGAGGACTCGCTGATATTTAAATCTGCAGAAATGGCTTTTGTTGAGCAGCCCCACTTTATCATATTTTTCACTATCTCAATTTTTTATTTTGTCATGAAAACTTTGGTTTTTCGTTGACTCTGATTTTCTTCATCTTGAACGGTGTTTGTTGAGTTATTTGAACTTTCTATTTGTATTGTTGCCTTGAATGATTTTCAAACTCGATTTATGCGCCGCTATGCCGCTAAAGGATTTACGAAGTCGATAAACGAGAGGGCAGAGAACTGTAAAAAATGTACGAAACCCGATCATATAAAAATTTATTTACTCAGAGATGGAACTTTCCAAGCGAAGTTCAAACATGTATAAAAAAATAGATTATACATTAACACGTTCAAAAATCATAAATCTATTGATTATATTTTTTCAATTAAAACTTTTTTATTAAAATTTGACGTTTCAACAAAAGATTTGCAAAGTCGCCAAATGATTGTAAGCCTACATGTGTGAGTGCAAAGCACTGTAATTTAGTAGTTCCTGTTTAAATTTCTTGACTATTTTTTTCAGTCTCGAGATATACGTTCATAATATCACATATGTTTATGTATGAAAATTGTTTGTCCGGGGTTTCATGATTTTCTTTGTTATTTCTTTCAAAACATTCCTCTACGAAAAATCTCCTTTTTGAAAACAAATTTTCGAATGTGATTCTCGTGATCTGAAAAATTGAAAAAAAATGACAAGCTTTTCGTTAATTAGGAAAGAGTACATCGCGCATCTTTGCGATTTTAAAAAAGATTTATAAATAACTTATTTTGCTTCCGGTATTGCTAAAAAAACCTTTGCATATCTTAAAATTAGGTTCAATTACTGTCTGAAGATAAAATAAGATCTCGTTTATTTTTTGAATTTTTTTTATTTGATGTATCTTCTGCAAAATTTAATAAAAAAAACATGATTTATCCTTGATATTATTCTCATTGTTATTCTGCTATATCATAACAAATATTTTCAAATCAAGCTGCGTTTCTATGGCGAAAAAAGGCATCTTAACAACCTTCTTTTTTTCAACCATTTCCTGGTACTTTGGCATCCTGTTTATATTTTTTTTTGCCAATGGTCATTGGAGGGGACCATACCTGCACCGGTCAATTTCTGCACGGACTTTACCTCAACTGCGAATGCGACGTTGATTACGTACCGTAGGGTAGTAGTCCTGGGAGACTCCTTTCTGCTCGCAGTTAGGGTTGTGCATGGCTTACGCATGCTAAAAATTCACCCCCATTCATCTGCCCACTAGAGCTAGTTTCCAATCGTGATTCGGTCATTGAGAAGTAACGATCTAGGACACGTTTGCCATCGCGTCTCGTTTTTCTATTAAAAAGAAATTCGATGAATCCATTTAATGCTCAGCTATAAATTGACAAAACGTTTTTCTTCAAAACAATATCGAATATACAGGGTTTTTTTCCAATCAGTGTTTGTCCAATCTAATTTAGCAGACGAAAAACCAAATAAAATTGAAAGCAGCTTATAATAACAGTCGAACCGAAATTAGACTGGTCAAACTGTAATTTAGATGGAAAAAATGTGAAATTAGCTTTGGTTATAATAAATGATAATGGCTTGTATTTTTGAATAATGTTAACTGATAATTATTCAAAATATCGTTAAGATGATGAAAAGACGTAGAATTAACAACAAACAATTCGCTGGTATAAATGATATGGTGGTTATGATCTCCAAAACCGCGTTGTAAACAGCTTTAATTTTTTCTGAACATTGTTCATTAATATTTAATTACAGGTTTTTTATTTCCTGAAAATTATCGATTGGTTAGAAGATTTTTAGACAAATAGAAAGAAAAATTCGAATCCCCGACATGGCTGTTGAGAATTTTTTTCAACTACTTTGAAATAAGTCGACAGATTGTGAAATTTGCTGATAGATAAGATTGGGGTTTGTAGAGATGGGGGCGGGTGTAGAGGGGGACAAATGCTTGAATCTTGAGATGTCAAGACTGATGATAACTTTTAACGACTTGGATGACGAGAAAATACCAAATGGTTTTGAAATCTATACAGCTGCGAAAGTATAGATGAACATTTAATTCATGATTTGCGAGTCTTTGCCATATATTCTGAAAATAGTGAAAGATGGATGATAAATTGAAAACTTATGGTCTTTGGCAGCGTTGAAACGTGAGTTAGATCAGCCATTCTTGCTAGTTTGCTCTCATCAGCAAATTATGTACCATATAGAACCTCAGCCCCTTTTAGAGATGGTTTCAAAGAACATGCCCTCAAAAAACTGATGTTTTACGCCCTAGTAATGTATATGATATCTTGGAATACAGAAAGTATATTTTAATGTGTTTTGTCATTTCAGATAATAAATTGACAAATGCCGATAAGAGGCGAGGGGCTCGAAGACAGCATTTCAATATTCATTCAATTCGAAATAACATATTGTATTATATTTAAGAAGAAATCGATAAACTTATCTTCCTACAGTTTTTAGTTATGCGCAAATTCATTATGACGTAAAGATACGCCCTGGATTTCTTAGAGGAGGAACAAAAAACGTAAGCGATAAAAGAGAATTGATGTTACGATTTTTGTAAAGAAATGAAAATTAACAATCATCTAGTTAGTGTAGAGTTGTCACACCTTTTCGTGCGGGCGGCGAAACATAATCCAACCAATCAACCAGCAAATCTGCAGAAAGTATATCAAAAAACGAACGCGCCCCAACTAATTTCAAGGGCGAACCTACCGGGTCAACGGCCATCAACTTGTTATCTGCCTCCGCATGAAAACCTAGAGAGTCTTACCGAACCTGCCTGTTGGCAGACTAAGGGTTACGCATCTGTCCCGCAGCCTCAAAATCAGCATTGTAACATACAACGACCAACTCGTTCCCGTACAAATGGGCAGCCTGGTAGGAACATTTGTTTGTCTCCTTCCCTTCCCTCTACGTTCATTCACTCACATTCTCAACCCTCATGTTTTCCTCATCAAAGACAAGAAGGGAACGAACGCATACGACCGGATCCAGTGGATTTGCAGCAGGTGAATATTTCGTATCGGGAGGCTGCAACTCCACCTCCTCAATGGATTGAGATTGATCAATCCAATAATCTACAGACGTCTGTCGTTCCAAGCGTCTCATTGTCACAACGTCAACCGGTGAACATGTCGCCACAATGTTCAAGCGCTTATTGGCCTACAGAAAGTCGACATGCCAACCCGTATCAGTCAAGTTCAAATATTTGTGTCCCTGAACTTAACCCACCCATGGACTTGAGCTTATCAGTTAAATTCATTAACCTACAGCCCGTAAGTTTTGACGGATTTATGGATCGACTCTCTACAGCAGCAGAGGTGCAATCACAAAGTTCTGATACATACTGGCAGATGATCAAGCTACCAGATGATCGACGATGTCAATCGACATATTCGCCGAAACAAAATCAACCGCCTGGTTGGTTTTGTATGGATCTAGAAGAATTTTTGTTTCGTAGCAACCAAGGTTCAAATTTTCAGTCGCAAAATCTTCAAAGTTTCTTTCATCCTCAAAGTCGATGTTCTTCTAACCAAGTGTCACTAGAACAATCCATGAGATATCAGTCTAGAAATCTGTTGACCAACTCACAAAATCTGGGGAATGGCCATAAAACGGACATAAAAAATCAAGGGCACGGGAAACCTGGGTATAAGCCGGATATATGGATGTTTCAAGACGAAACAGTGGATCGGCCTCATCAGACACCGCAGTCGTATTCCACACGTTCCCACACCTATGGATATCCTGGATCGGAATCATCACGCAAAGTGGTGCCACAGATGGAACCTATATAACTAAATATTACATTATCTAATTATGGCTATAATTTAAGATAATTGAACTTTTATACCTTAACCGGTTGGTTTATGTTCTATCAATATTGTGTGCTGTTGAATACTGAATTCTCGCTTTCAATTTAGAAGCATTGAAAGTCAACCCCCAGTGTATAGAATTGTACTAAAGTTGCGAGACTGTTTGGTTTCATGAGCTACTATGACAGGTATATGTATAGCTGGTGACAGGTTATAGCGCATGCTTTATTTTAATGGCAGAAATAAATCATTTTATATGGTATTGAAAGAATCGCCATACAAGTTTTTAATGGGGAATAATTTGATATTATCAAAAAATTATATCATTTCAGGAAATTTCACATTCAAAAGTGAGTCGTTCTAAAAGTCTCGAAACCGTTGGAAAGGTTAACAGAAAGAGGCATTTATCAAACCCGAGAACCCAATCTTTATCTTAAGAAGGACAGGACATTGACGAGATATTTTTTAAGTTTAGGAATCGATACACAGATTTATCGCCAACGGTTTCCGGATTTATAACATACCCAGATCGAATTGGTTGATAGAAATGCTAATTGACACCCGAGAAGAGACTTCAATGTATATTTCATTGAGCTTTTCAACGCAGAGTATTTGATTCATTGTAATTCACCTTTTCAACAAAACCATCAATCATTTTCTGTTAAAAAATATTTATCGAGTAGTTTGTACAATATCAAATATAATGGCCCCTTCCCGACAACTTTTAAACTGATAAACAATAGATTCAAAGGTTAAATTACTTGACATCCGCGTCCGAATTTATAAGTTTTTTCTACTAGGAAAGAGGATGTACCATCGAGGTTGAATTCTAATTGATGATCTAAATATACCAATTGACGATTTCTCTGATCAGGTTATAATGAAAGATAACAACGAAAATCAAATGGACTCAGCTGGTTATTTAGGAAATAGAATAAAAGGTCCCTGGATATTCATGCAGGATTGCAGAATGTATTCGATCCGGCAGAGGTAAATATAAAAACCGGCGAAGTGCGAATATTTAATGTTAAAAAAAATGAGTGCAGGTATCTCATGTATTAAAAGCTTCAAATTATGAGTGGCTTAGTATGATATATGACGATCAGTGGGCAGTTTTAATTCAAATGCATTTTCTATTAAATGGTTTCTCCTAAGAAATGGTATATCATAGTAAGAATTTTGTTTCTACTACTTGGGAACATACGCCAGATATCGAGTAGAAATGATCCAAAACGTTAAATGCATTATGGGTAAATCTTAAAAAACTTTCTCAATCACACTGCGAAGATTAAATGTGAAAAGACGCGTAGAAGGTAGAATATGGGATATATTCCTGAGTATAATCAATGAAGAACCAGAGTAATATACAATAATCACACAATAAAGTATAGAATGTAGTGAATATTTTCTCAAAATTGCTGATTTATGATAAATATTTACATGTTTTACTGATGCATTAGACAAATAATATTGAACATTCAACCCTAAAAAACAATTCTTGAGTACAATTTATTTAAAAAACATTGTTATAGGCTGTGAGCTGAAGGTAACTCCGATTCGGTAAGCGACGCGGGCGATACTGGAGCTTTTTGTGAAGTTTCATACTCTCTCATTTTAATGAGCCCGAATTCTGATTTCGGTCTCTCGTTTTCAGCATCAGTTGGGACAGCGCTGTACTGCCACCAATGAATGTCTTTATGCCAGAGCTGCTTCAGCTCTAGATCAATAACGCGGGGCTATACAACAGCAGTTGACCTGTGTCTTAATGGCAGTAAAGACCAATGCGAGCATCTAAGCGCCTCCTAAGAATCAAGAAGGGTTTCCCGCTACGCCTAAGGCAAGCAGGAATTCAAGATACGCAGTGGTGCTTGTGGTTTAGTCTCGCTCGCGAAGCGAGAAGACTATTCCCACTCGAGCTGTTCGTGGGGCGTTCCCTTAGAGCCTGCTTCCAGTGGACTGACCATCCCCTAGATCAGTGGAAGGCAACTTCTCCATGAGGCGGGTCGGACATGATACAACAAAGTTCTTCACGGGTCGGATTAATAAATTAATACTTTAATCCTGGACTAATACACAAATGGAGAAATGAATAAATTTTATTTAATTTAATGTATTAATATATAGATCAAAAGGGTAATTAAACAATTAACCTTTATTTACTTTGGCAAAAAACTGAAGTTAATTTAACATTTTGTGTTCGATCAAAGTTATTAACAATTCTTTTGAACTCTGGCTGCATGTTTTAGTTTTAAGAATCTCAACAAAGATTGAATATCAGTAAAAATCGAAATTAGCTTCGTCATTTTAGTGTTCATGGTCGATAATGTTAGTTTATAGATGAATAGGCAGCTAAACAGTGATAGTAGTTTCATGGCCATCATTCGCAAATTCATAAACATGAAATCATTGAGTTACATTTAAAATTTTTGCATGCTTTTATATGTAATTTTTTATATCTGGATAGAGTCGCATTTCAGATCAATTAGTTCTTGCTGTAGATCACCCGTGCTTTTTCCAAATCAGTTGTAAAGGAGAATTACAAGGTGTCAAACTCTGCGGAATAATTTAGAAGTCACCAAAACTAAGAGTATATTCATTTTCAAATGGAGATATCATATTTGTGTACTTCTCCATCGATTTAATCTTCAGTGTCATATTTTTTGAATGTTTGAAAGTGAGTTATGATATTATGGCTAATCTGTCGAGAAAATAATTTAAGCTTCAACTTGAATGCTGTAACGCTCAGCAAAATTTCGTGAGCAAAAGTCCCTTCCCCATATGTTTTGTGTTAAACTCAATCATATGTTGTAAGAGATCAAATTTAAACGCGTGATCTGAATGCCACTGCGTTTCTCTAAGTTGTGGATCTTATGTATTATCCGTTTCATCTTCAAAAACAGTCAAATTTCTGATTTCAGGTCCTTAACACCTCTCAGAATTTTTCACTAATTCATAGAGCATACAGCGGTATGATGCATAGCATCAATGTCATCCTAACCTCAATCTTTATGAAGTCTGATCAACATTTTATTATTTATAACACTTTTTTCCTTGATAAAATTAAAAATTTTCACAAGTGGATTTGTGACATGTTTCATATCAACCACACCTTTACATAAAACTATAAGGTCTATTATACAGAGTAACAGTATGAATTTCTTGTGGAAATCAATCTCTTTAACGGTGTTAGTCTGTATCTACTTTACGCTAACTTTCTTTGCTAATGAGGATGGAGAATCATCTGTGATAATACTCGCCATTTTCTGCTTTTGTAATTCCATTAATATACAAGGTATTCTCAATACATTCGAAAATAACTTCTCCTATGATAGTACCATTCGTTTATTCCATTGACATAATTTTTTGGATGATTTATATTTTCTGGAATTTCTCTTTGAAAGATCAGTCAACGTGCAAAGTCATGGATGGTATTGCTTCCGCGCAAAGCAGGAAATAAAAGCCAAAATGAAGGTACACATCTTTTCAGCGGCGAGTTAATATCTTAATTAATTGTTGCAATGTGGTGACCTAGCATTCTTCATAACAAGACAACTTATTCAAGCATTCGTCTGTCTTTCGACAGATGTGATCTACCACATCGAGAATTCAATGTTGGACAAATACATCATAACCTAACAATTTGCCATGCTTAGCAATGTTGTATGTGACTACAACGTTGGAACAAGTAGCCGATTTCTGTTGTGTTTTATCTTTTCTCGACAAATCCTTATGCTTTACTAGATTTCAGTCCAAATATTTTGATCTTGTTTGTCGTGGATCTGCTGATAATATATTTACGTAGTCTGCATGTTTTGTCAACTAATAGCAGGCGATGCTGTAATCTTTCAACGCGCAAACACTTTAACAGCCCAGTAAACATACAGCTTTCTTTTCAATTTCTGAAAAAAAAATTCTTGCAGATCCAATCGTAGTTAAATATGTAACTTTCTCAATCCATTTTACGTTTGTTGACAAAATTCATGAAAAAATTATAATTGCATATTCTCAATTTAAAAGACAACAAAAGATGACTGAGTCATTTTTGTTTAACGCATAGCCATTAAGCACTGAGTTTGATCAGTGAAATCAGAAACTAGTGAAAAAATATTTAGGGATATTTTCGAAGGCCATATTACAATATATGTTCGAAAACTCTTCGCGGGCCGGACAAAAGATCGTCTCTGGCCGGATGTGGCCCGCTGGCAGTATGTTGCCCACCTCTGCCCTAGATAGTGAAAAGCGGGTCAAGCCTAGTTTTTAATTAACACCCTAGCTTAGTTTAATAGTTAGTTTTTCAACTTATTGACAAAACATTGAACAAATTTTACATAATAATCAAAACAAGGCGATTGAACTTCATAAATATTGGGACCCGAATAAGATTGTCGTTGTATCAGGATGATTTATAATGTATTTTACCCAAGTAAATTACAAAAAATTTTAGAATTGGCCACTAAAACCAAGTAGGCTGATATGTTTTCACCATCTTTACCAATAACTCGCAGCGTAACTTGTATTACAGTTTTTTAAACATTTTATAAATCGTTTTAAATATCGGTCCATTTTAAAGGGAATGATTTAATATATCCGTCAAAAGTTTAGCTAGATCGTCTCTTCGAAACGAGGGTTTTTTTGTAATCATCTTAATAAAAATGTAGAAGAGAAACTACGGTTGATTTTCCAAGATTTTCTAGTCGTCTCGTAAGTTTTATGAGTGGCGACGTTGATTTTATAAAATATACATCGGAGACAGGTTAGATTTTGGCCTATTACAGCCTTAGAAATACTGCTCATTCGCATATGAGCAAAAGGAGATCTTTTTATAAACAGGTAGATGAGGGCTCAACATATGCGAATATAGATTCTATTGTTGTTCTACATAACTAGTTAGTTTATGGTATGCTAAATGATCCATAGTACTTCTATTGTAGAAATATAGAAAAAAATATCTTCGGTAAAAAAAACTAGTCAATAAAATTGACTATATAAACGAAGATACACGACTGTTTCCTGTGTATTTTACTGCCTAATATTTAGAATAAGTATATTAATGATCAGCTATTATAATATCAGATCTATCTTATTTTTTTATCAGATAATATTATCATAATAAATCTCAGAATTGCTAATAGTATAATAATTATCATATAATAAGGCATCAGTCACGATAATCCGATTATAGAACTGATATTTTTATCGAGACCTGTTGTTTTCGTCAAGATTAATCCTTTAATTTCAATCTAAAATTGCAGTCTCAAAAAACACTCGAATTAAGACTATCTTCACTGGAGTTAAAAAATTAATGCTGTGAGCGTAATCTTAATAATGGTTTTTATGTTAATCAGACATGCGTAATGAAACATAATTTATCAATTACTTTTAATTAGTTTGTAGCTTTTTAATTAATTTTTTGATATCGTGGTAGCAAGAGTCCCCTAACCATTGTGCGATTACGTTAAATTGAGTAGTTTGCTTATATGTATCTTCTAGACAATAATTTCGAATCTTAAATAACATACATTAATTATAATGGTTTTAGAATCAATTTCAGGCAACAATTCTCAAAATTTTCTCAGTTTAAGGTAGTGTAAGAGCATTTGATAGAATTTAATCCAATATATTTTCGCGCATGGCTTTTTGAATTAAAGTTATGGAACATTTCATAAAAATGTCTCAATACATTATGGTTTATAACATTTTATAGAAAATCATATCAGAGGCTATTACATATTGCGCATGTTTGGTTCGTGCACTAGCTTCCATGAATAACATCTGGTTTATTATATATAGCGTAATCCTCCAATTTTATATCGTCGATACAACATATTTGTTCTCAGTAGTTATCGTTAAATTACGTCATCATACCGATTTGTAACAAAGCAATTTAATAAGCTTTTGATAAGGTTTAAATTTTTATAACTCACTAAATTTGCATCATTTTTGTTTATAAGTATTCCATACGAATATGTTTTCGGTTTTTAATTATCACCATAATAAACCCCTTGAGTATCTAAGCCTCTGATATTCATCCGTAGATATACACCCCACTTTAATATCCCCAATCCTACTCTAAGAAATGATAAGATGTAATAATCAATAAGGATAATATATTTTATTCAGGTTTAATAAAAATAATATGACGTAATTCTAAGGTATTAATTACGACATTGACATATATCTAATAATAGTCATTAAGCCGCCATCAATAGTTTCCTAAAATAGTCATCTCATCCAACAAATCCTATAGAATGATGTTGCGTATGTTACTGATCTTGCTTTGGTTGATCCTTGATATCATATCCGAAACCGAAACACAAGAATTTACCCTCAAACCTGAGATAATAATACAAGTAATGTGAAAGTCAACTAGACCGAATTCGATTATGAAAATGAACACCTCGTCGTGGTTTCAAATGAAAAGTTCCCAGATTTCACTCTCTTCTTTACGAAAGAAGACATGACAACCAATAAAGGATCCATTTATAGGTTGGATAAAGATGCAAGAAAGTTTGTGGTGGTTACTTTCAATGTCGATGACACTACAATCGTCAAAAGTCTACATAAACTCTTCGTTACGGGAGAGAAAATGTGGGGTTTTTCAAAAATTCACAAATACGCATTTTATATAGACAAAGATTACACGCACGAAAACGCAGAATCTATTGAAATTAACACAGAATTCATGGTACATCCACACAAATCTGATGTCATCATAAAGTATACCAATAATAAAGTAAGTAATTTTTAGATACCATCAACATCATCTTAAGATTTTTAATGCATTTTCTTCTGAAACTCGCAAAATACTGATATGTACCACGATAGACTTTCATCGTTTATATTCGCTTAGATTCATTCTGTTAATAAAATTTCAGTTTTATCATCATCTAAATATGTTTTTATTGATTTAGCTAATTGATTAATGTTCTGGATGTTGGAGTGTGGCTAAAAATACGGCACGAATATAACCGAGTTTCGCGTACTATTTGAATGAATGCGAGTCAAATCGATTTTTTCTCTTATTAAATCTATATATTTAAATTACAGGGTGGTCAGAAAGATGCCCTAAATTATGTTCTTATAAAATTACTTTTGTTTTTCGCAAGAATTCGTCAAAAATTTAAATTATTTACAACATACTTTAGACATATTTTTTAATGTTAATACGAGTTGAAAATGTGCATAATATGCGGCGTAATCAAGATTTTAACTGTAAATTTAGTAGTTTTGACCTAATTTCTATAAATTTTTTTTCATTTTTAATTGGATAAAACCTTTAAGAATATTAATTGTATTAAAATAAGAATTTATCGATACAGCAGGGGCAAATTGAAGAATATGTTGTATACGCGCGCCTGCGTGCCCAAACAATAGGTGGTTTTTCCACAGTTTCACAGCACTTTCAGCTAAATTTGCAGTAAAAATTCGAAATATAAATATCAAAACTACGAATAAAATATATATTAGATAATCTAACGACAAAGTGATTATACAAAGGATCGTTTATACTGCTAATTTATTTGAAAGACATACAGAAAAGTTGTCATAAGACACTATTCATGATATATGAATTAAATTCGGTAAACTCTTGAATAAAATCCCTCTTTAAATCTTTATAATTTTTTCAGGTTTAATTTGTAAATTATATCTTTCACGTAGACCCTCAGAATGAAATCACATTGATTAAGATCTGATGAACAAGGTGGCATGTCAAGTTCTATCGGTTTTTTTATAATCTAACGCAATCACCTATTTTGTGGAGATTCTCAACTAAAAAATCAAAAACTCGATGTGTTCTGTGTGGAGACTTCGCCTATCTTATGAAAAAACAATTTTTTCTTATGTCATTTTTCTTCGATTCATATTTTGAACTCTGTCTGTAAGATTTTGATGTATTTTTCAGTCGTGACGGTTCGTTTAATGAACATTGGTTCTATCAAGCACTCATTACAGAAACCCGGCCCATATTGTTCCTTTGTTTTAATGTAAACTTCTTGTCACCGCTATAGTTGGTGATTTGGAGCCCCCTATTATCCATTTCTGGTTATTGTCATATCCATCACTGTCAAAATGGGGTTTCGTCTTAAAAAAATATTTATTAATATCGATTAGTCAATCATTCGTTCATATAATAGCAAAAGACATTTTGTTTTGCAGCATCAATCAGGGGTTTCTGCATTATAATTTTGTAGGCAAACAAAAATAGCTCAGCATCAATTATCATTCGAAGTGTTTTCATTGTAATATCTAGCCTTTGTTATACTTTTTTTGGACTTCTTTTGACATTTAATGCATAATTCACGAATTCACCTTATATTGTCAATATTTTTCTCCGTCGCAGGCCTTCTAGTCCGTCCAATATTGTCATCTTGAATACAATCAAAAAATGAAATTTTGAAATTGTTTTATCACCTGGTTCGTGCTGGGGTTTCTCTGTATTTTTGATATTTGTTAAACAATATTCTGGCGCTTTTATCAATTCGCCATGTTCAAAACATGATTCAATTATGAATATTGTTTTTTTCATAGTTATTTTGAACGTCAAATTTCCAAAAAATACTGGTGAGCGGGAGCGTGATTCCATATTTTTCTTCAATTTGTAAATATAGTATCAACAAACGCTAATGTTTATATTATAAATATTCTTATAAATTCGTCATATCATATGAAAACAATTAAGAGCAATTCTGTCAAACCTACGAATTTTTTTATAATCGTAATTACGTCGACTATTTTGCATATTTCGACTCGTTATCCAATGTTAAACAAACCTATGTATCTAGTTTATTTATGTGACGTTCTAACGAATTTAATCAGAAAACACAAATATCATTCCAAAAAACAAATAAATGGCTTTTTTATGTTCACCCTGTACGTCAATGTTCGGTTTTCTTTTAAATGGTATTTAAGATTATGTTATTTGAAAAAAATCGACTGATATATGAATGAGTGTGCCTATATCGTAAGTATATTTGATATGACACCGTTGGTCATCGGACCGTTTGACCCTGCCAGATGATGGATTAGAGGTCACTATTTCCCTCCTGATAGTAATGTATCCCTAGACTTCTTTTGCAAAACGCATTTTTTTTGGGTATTGAGCGATTGAGTCTGTGATTTATCATCAACCTCGTTTTTTTTCTTGATAGATCGTAAAAATATCAATTAAACCGTCATCTTGTGCATGTGTACTTGATTGTCTTGTCTGCTATTAAACATTCGGCTCTGATAATAGTAAATTTTATCGTTTATCATAAGTCATAACATCGTAACACACATTAGTCTTTGTTCAAAACCACTCAAATCCGTGATTGTAATGATGAATCATGACGACTGAATGGTCTTGGGTTAACCAGACCAGTTGATTTCGTTTTTCATCTCATCTGTTTGCTCACTAAAAAAATATGCAGTGATTCATTTGTAATAAAAAAAATTGTTGATCAACAAAACAGACAAAAATTGGTAAATTTTGATAAATTTGATTGCAAACGGTTTCCCCTTTTTTTACATTCACTATTAGTTAATGAGGCATTTTTTAACACAATTTTAAATTTTATAAGCTGATGGGGATAGAGAACATGTGTTAGTGTCTACGGTCTTAGATTTCACGTTTAAATAAAGATGGGCTCGAAAAGTCTATATTTTTTGGCCAGCGTTACTACTGTATTTAAATTACAATTACGATTGTGAGGACATTCTTACATATTTGTAACAAAAAGTCCGATATATGACCAATGTGCATTTTTTGAACCATACATTATGATTTGGAATCGATAAGTTTCGGATGACATAGAACACAATAACAGGATGAGGTTCTTGAAACACCTCAGCCAACTTAAAAAGAACCCGCTTTTATTTAGCGTATACAATTTAATTATTTTAATTATAATATATGCCATCGATGACGAAGATCGGATATAATCAAACTGATTTTGATGGCATTCGTTTCACAATCGTGGCTTGGAATACAATGGGTTACCTCCTCTTTATTTTCGAATTACATGGGGGTGTTGGATAAAGTGAATTTTGTTTGTATTGTACGATTAAGCATACCTGGTGTGTTTAATAGATAACTTTTTTTTATTTGACTTTTTCATTTGTTTCAATCCCATAAATTAAACTTTTTTTTAAAATTATTTCGATTAATATTCATTATTTTACAAAAGAATGGAGTACATACGGGGTTTGTCAGAGCCGGAAATGCGTACAAACGAACTAGTTTCAGCTTCAAAAATTTGGATTTGTGAGAACTTCAATGATATTAGTGTTCCGAATGTTAGCAGATACGTCTATTTATCATCTACAAATACGTAAAAATGATTTGATTTTGAGATTCAGCGATATTGATCATACAGATGGATCAATAAAATTCACGAAACCCACAGTTTCGGATTACAGAATGTTTGATGATAAAATCTTGTTGATTCAGTCAAACAAAGTTTCCATTTTGTAAACTAAGGTTCGAAATACTCTAGACCTATTCATGTACGACTGTGACACACACAAAGATAAAGAACTTGTTTTTCCGAAATTCCTAAAAATTAAGGTCCATTTTTTGATGAATTTAGGAGGTTAAACGATTTGAACATGATGGCCAAAACCTTTACCTTATTTTGGTTCATGATGACCAAAATACTTGTCTCTGGGTTTCTACAGCAAACTCTCTTAGTTTAGGAAGGACAGTCTGTACCAATAGGGTATCTGATGCGTTGATGGACTCGAATTTCTATTTGGATAACAGAATTATTCCAAAAATATTTTTGAATTTTCCATTCAAAGAAAATCAATACCAGACTCTAAGAAGCACAAATAAAGGTCGTGTATGGTACGAAATGAAGTTTCGAAACCCTAACGATTCGCCATATAACCTCCCAGTTTATTTCAAATTCAGTCTATATAATCGTCGAGACGTAGTGGATAGGTTTGAGGAAATCGATATTCAATATACTGAATCAGCAGATGGGCGAAAACCGTTTATTTCATATGATTACGGTAATTTATGGAAAGCTACCCCTTTAACGAATTCAAGATTGCTGATGCTGAACAATGGGATGGTTTTAATATCGGTTGACATTGACACGAACGTGTTGAATTGTTAAAAAATCAACCCAAGGTTCTATATATAGGACGATTTACACAAACTGATCAAAAGGCGTTAATAGTTGCAAAAGACTCCACAACGAATCAACTGATATTTTCAGTCATTGATTTCTCAAATTTTTTCAGTTTCTTCATCATCTTACCTAGAAACGGATTGTACAGATTCTCAATATCGAGAATGGCAACCTTCCCCAATAGATGAATACTGTCACTATGGCGATATTTACGAGACGACCTCACGTGTACCTGATATTGAGTGTATCGATAAATATACTGAACATTACCGAGTCCAGTCTATGTGTTCCTGCACATTCGAATCAGGAACATGGTAAGACGATGATCTAAAAACCAGCTCATTTGGTTATCAATCATTTGGCGATATTTGTATCCCAGATTTTTTAATCCGCGCACTTCCAAGACTCAAAGTGTGTTCTGCTGAGACGAGCGATGAAGAATATGAATTGGGGTAATTTGCATAAATATATAGTTTTATAAACATCGATGAAGAACAATGCCAACCTGATGAGGCGTATGATGAAACTGGCACGATACCCCCCAATTTTTGTGTTCGAAGCGGTTTGATTTTTGATTATGAGAGTACACAGATTTCCTTGTATTATATACTGTCGATCGGATGTATATGTACCGAATATCCGCACTCGTAAACCAGATCAGAAAGATGCCGCCTGTACTTTTTGATCCTCTTTTGAAAGCAAGAGTAGACAGACCCATTGCTTTTGATTTCGTCAATCAAATGACGTATAGTTTTAAAGACAACTATATTATAAAGCATCCCTTTTTTGGCCTGTCTCAAAAATCGATTTATTATTTAGAGAATGATATCACAGATATGACGCTTGAACCGATTTCTCATGTCTTAATCTTTCTGACGAGGATAAAGCAACTGAAAGTGTTATCTTTTATCACAAATTTCGAACATCTGGTTCATGTTGGCGTTGTGTGGTTTAGATACTCGCATCATCATAAGTTTGAGGTATTCTTACATAGACTAATTTGGTTTATGACGACCACCAATCTATTGTGTCACTGCCGTCTCCTTGAATCGCCAGATTGTAATCAGCATGATTCTGGTTATTTAAAAGCATTTGTTGACTCTACAAATCTGAAAGGCTACTTTCTAACAGCTCAAAATGAATTACAAATCCAAACATATAGAAATGACATCAAACACATTGGGGTTTGCGTTTATCTGAGCTAGTCTGTTTCAAATATGCCCAACGTCCAAGATTTCGCCGTTGATGCTAATCATTTATACTATGTGTCAGAAGGGCAATTGATTTACAAGGATGTTACCACTGACGCTTCTGTGGTTAAACTGGGTGACCGTCAAAATTTTCGCAGATTGGACCTTTATCGTGTTTCATTGCAAAGTATCACTTTATTAGACAGATCACCAAAATCTTTGTAAAGATTTAGATTGCCAGTTTGTGTGCCTTGTCGACCGTGATTACCATGCAAGATGCATATGCCCTCCAAACATGGTTCAATCAAATAACAAATGCACTTGTCCAGCCACCAATCCGGATTGTCTGAGTACTTTTGAATATAATAGAACAAGTTTGCATGGGATTCAGCTGTAAAAACAAAAGATGCTTGTTAAATAATGTAAAATGCAACGGCATTAGTGAATGCGAGGACGGAAGCGACGAATCCGATTGTTCGCGTAATTATCGGCTTGATATAGAAAAATGTCCAAGGACACAACACCTCTGCAGGTGGCGATGCATTTCAAAGGACATTGTTTGTAATGGACAACATTCTGCTGTTTTAATTAATAAGTCAAAACCATCCATTATAGACGGACGCAAGATTGCCTTGATATCTTGTATGTTTTGAAAAATGATGTAGTTTTGAGCATCACATTCATTGTATCTGCAGCCATTCCAATATATAAGGTTATAAAATCGCGGCTGCGGATGAGGAGAATTATGCAAATGAATTTGAATGTATTCGATGATTCTCTCAGTATCGACCATTTAAAATGAATGATATCTAACTGATGCTTTCATCAGTAATAATTAACAGACTATGACTAGAAATTTAACAAATATTGTGATTTAAAATGTCGTTTGTTTAATTATTAAACAACATATTTTCATAAAATGTAAAGGGTCTTTATCATTACATGATTGTTGACAGTTTTAAATGCCCACGATTCCTGTAAAAGACGGGAATTAAATGGTATCCGAGAATTGATACAATTTTAAGAATAATGATTATTACTGTAATTAAATGAATTTAATGTACCTTCAATTTGACTTTATGATACTCAATGTGAACATGGTGCCCCGCTGACACATACAGAACGGATATATTCACCAAAAATCTCATTCTTGAAATCTCGATTATGTTTAGGTTGATTACAAAATACATATTGAAAAATACACACATGGTGTTATGCGTATTAAATTCTGTTCTGTCGATTTTCGGATACTTTCAGTGATTCAATAACTCTCAAAAATTTGGTCGACGAAGTGATTTTGAAACGGTACGTGACGTTTTGGCGCAGAGCGTTATAGAGATTTTATTCGAATTTAGATTATATCGATTCATTTTAAAGCCAAAAAATATTTTGTAGAATTGTTTGGAAAATTTCGAAATAAAATACTCGAAGTTTAGTTCGAATTGGCAGTGGTTTCGGTTATTTTTTGATGTGTTTTATATTACCAATTTATATTAACTTACAGTCGAGTAAGTTGGGTTTCGGGTTTTTTTAACCATTATTGTTTTATATGGAAAATAATTAAAAAAACCAATAGTATATGGATTATGGGTCTTGTTATGTTTTCTGAGGAAATTTGAAACATCGTGTTTTTAGAACATTAAAAACTCCCTCATTATACCACAATATGCAATTGATATCGAATTTGGGCAAGAGGACAGTTCAGTTTTCTTGGCGAGTGAATTTGTAGTTTTAATATTCATTGATTGAAAACATTTTTTATCACGTTTAAGAAAGAAGGTACGGTGAAAAAATAGCATTCTAAGATTTTTAAAATCGATTCTTACTAGTATTGCCTGACTTTGGTGGAATGCCACCTTAGATCCAGTTTTCCAGAAAATCCAATTGCGCTATTGAAGTCAATCAAAACTACGATTCAATTGATTAGGCCCTCAATAATGTAAACTTCTACAATCACATGGAGACCCATGTATAAAGGTATATATCAGAAAACCCATCACCAAATAAACTTAACTAACCAACTTCAGTTACTTATCTTTCACATTAAATAAATTATGAAAAAGCAGCATTTATATCATAATTGTAAATTAATTAAAAACACAATTTAAAATTCAGGGAGTTTGTAATTTTGTAAAAAACATGTATTCAAAATTCCACCCAAAAATTGATAGATCCTAAATGCTATCAGTTTATTAAATTTATGGCTCATTTCAAAAAATATTGGTTAACGAGACTAAAATTCAAATACAAAAAACCCTTAAGTACGAAGAATCGTTAAGACAAAAATTCCAAATTAAATTGTAAAACCACCAATTCAACGTAACCCCTGACTGTTTTATTAAATTTATAACTTTTCTTAAACATTTTCTCTAAAATATTCTTCCTCTTTTTGAATGATAGATATTTAACTTGGAGTGGAAAACGCCTGTAAGATGAAAAAAATAATAGGTAGAATATTTGCAAATTTAGAACTGAAGGATCGTGGGTGGCAAAGGCCACGCTTGGAACATATGGCATTATCAGAGATAAATGACAATGATATTTTCAAAAAATATGAGGAATAATATTGAACCTGGTTAAATAATGAATACGATGGTTGGCAGGTATAAACCGTATTGAGAAGAGACATTTTTAAAGATATTATTATTATTATTTATTTGTTGGTTTTTTCGATAGCTTAAGTCACCGAAAATAGAATTTAGGCATTTCGAGTACTTGTTAAAGACTATCAATTACCTCGAACAAACAACCAAGCATGTTATTGGATACGTGCAGACTATTTTTGAAACGAAAATTGGAGGGTAATCTAATAGAAGCTATAACTCAAAATTTCTACAAAGTGTATCCAGGAAAGCATTAAAAACTAAGGTTAATAATTTCCAGTGTTCCTATTTAAGTTTGCTAATTTATTAGTTGATTTATCAGTTTTCGACACCTCACTTGACACTGATTATGGCCACTAAACCAATATTACCACGCCCAGATCTGTATTTTACTGTTTTTCCTAAGAATTTATGGGTAAATATCGATAGACGACTCATCCCTGCATTTTTTGGAGTGTCAACAGAATCTGTGGTTATTGTTATGTCGAGTAATCATAACTATTCGTCAATAGTCGTAATTGGTAGTTATTTACGCTCGTTACATTTGGTGCCAGGAGTGCAAATGGACCTTAAACCTGAATTCCTCTGCAAAAATACAGACATAGAAGAGTGGTTGTACAATTTTGGTCTCATTGCAGTGGCCAACCAATGGGATGAATCTCGTCAGTCTGCAATAATCCCTGCTTACCTTAGAGACGACGCTCTTCAAGCGTTCAAAGATTCGGAACTGCCAAGCCTTACACCGTCTGTGGAAAGATATAAACGGTTGATCACCATGCTCAAGATTTATCGTCACTCGACCGACAAAATGTCAGCATACTATCGTAGCTTTGAAGAGGTAGTTCTCTCACCAGGAATGGACCCTGGAGACTTCGTCAGAGAGATCAGTAGACTACTCTCACTAGCTAGGCCTGGCATTAGCAAGGAAGACTTGGACTTCTTCGTACGCCAAAAACTCCTCTCGGCACTCCCAGAAAACATTGCAGCAATCATCAGGATATGCGATTTCGGCTCAACATCTGAACTTGTCGATAAAACACGAATTATTCTCTCCGCGAACCAAGGAAATCACCTACAGCCATTCACCTCAGTAATCAAAGCGGCTGAGTCTCTCAAAACCGAAGCCCCCAAAGAAGTAATGCTATCGAAGAAAGTCACGGACTGTGACAAAAACGACCTTGGAAACCTATTGCATAGGATCGAGAACCTCGAAATCCAGGCCAGAACCAATACGGGCTCTCCTTTTAATCCTAACTCTAGAAAGGAGTGCAAAAAGTGCGGGAGTTTCGGGCATCTTACAAGCGACTGCCTAGGATTGGTTATCTGCAAAAACTGCAAGAAGCGCGGGCACACGGTCAGGAAATGCCCGTACATTAACAATAAATGTAGAGAGTACTCTTTCGACAATTATTTAACGAGTTCTTTAAATCGGGATCATCAGATAAATTCCACTCAGCAGATCTACGTGCCTTGTTTGCGTGGGAATTTCAACGCACTCATCGATACAGGTGCCACCGTATCTCTCGTCTCACACGACATCGTAAAAAACCTCCCTATCCTCTCCAAAATCACTATCAATCTAAACACTGCAAACAAATCGCATATTAAATCATTGGGCTCTGTCAACCTCCCATTCGAACTCTCCAACCTCAATACCTCTTGGGACTTCCATGTAATCGAAAACTTAGCCTTCGATTTTATTGTAGGACTCGATATCCTAGCAAAGCATAACGGTAATATTAGCATCAACTCGAAAAACTTTGTAACGTTCGAACAATCCGTGAACTCAATTACTGTCGAGAAACTGAATGTCTCCGACAGACTTCCTTACAGTTCAAAAAACGAACTCGTAGATCTTCTCCGAGAGTTTGAGGATGTATTCGCAGCAAATAGTACCGATCTTGGCCACACAAATAAGGTGGTTCATGATATCGTGACAAAATCAGACCAGCCTATCAAAGTTCGACCATACAGAATAAGTATTCATCAAGAAAAGGAAATGATAAAATTAATCGACGACATGCTTAAATCAAACGTGATTCGACACAGCTCAAGTGCATGGTCCGCACCAGCAATCATCGTAAAAAAAAAGGATGGGTCAAACCGCCTCTGTGTCGACTACAGAAAGCTGAATGAAATCACTGTTAAAGATGAATACTCCCTCCCAAATATCGAATCTATGTTTGATAAATTTTCAAACGCCCAATATATATCTACTTTGGACCTCCAAAGCGGCTATTGGCAAGTCGCCTTATCTGATGAATCAAAGCCAAAGACAGCCTTCTCTCCTGGGCCTGGACTTGGACTCTACGAATACAACGTCGTCCCGTTCGGACTGTGTAACGCCCCCGCCACGTTCCAACGCCTTATGCACAAACTTCTCAAGGGGCTGGATAATTGTATGGCCTATCTTGATGATATCGTAATCTTTTCAGAATCATTCGAAGGCCATATCAGTGATATCAAAAAAGTGATGGAAAGGCTGCGGATGTTTAACCTCAAATTGAAACCATCGAAATGCGAATTCGCAAAAAAGGAGCTCAAATTCCTTGGCTTTATAGTCAGCGGGAACGGACTAAGACCAGATATGTCTAACATCGAACCAATTCTATCATGGCCTACCCCGTCGTGTAAAAAGGATATCAAATCATTCCTTGGCGCGTGCAATTATTATTCTAAGTTCATCAAGAATTTTGCAAATTTGGCATACCCTCTCTACAGGCTACTTAGAACCGATCGCGTATGGAAATGGGATGACGAGTGCCAAAAATCATTTTCAAGTTTGAAGAGTCATCTTAAACATATACCGTCAATTGGCCTCCCAGATCCGTCTCGTCCATTCCAGATTTACACAGATGCATCAGATGTAGCTTTGGGAGCAGTCCTGACCCAAAGACTGGGTGGAGTTGAGAGGCCAATAGGGTTTGCGAGCCAATTATTAAACACTACTCAAAGAAGGTATAGCACAATCGATAGGGAATGCCTTGCCATCCTGTGGGGAATTCGAAAATTCCGCCACTACTTATACGGTTCGCATTTTACAGTCATGACGGATCACAATCCCCTTAAATACTTAAAATCTATGAAAGACCCACATGGTAGACGAGCCCGCTGGATCATGGAACTCGAGGAATACTCTTTCACCATCAATCATATCCCAGGTAGGAAAAATGTCGTAGCCGATGCCCTTTCAAGGAATATTGCATCAACATTCATTTCGTCAAAAACGTCATTATCAGAGGAGCAGGCTAAGGATCCCGATATCGTCAAAACTATCGATTACATTTCGAAGAAAAATAGAAACCCTGACGATTCCCCAAAAATAGGTATGTCTAACCTCCTCATAATTGATGGAATCCTTGTCCACCAGAGTCGAAGCGGATTTAGGCCATTCATACCTTGCCATCAACGGCACGAAATTTTCGATATAGCCCACAAAACATCGTTGAGTCATCTTGGAGTAAAAAAAACCTTGCACTTACTCAGAGAGACATCCTTCTGGCCAAACATGCGAGAAGACGTCGACAAATGGATAGACGAATGCCACAGCTGCGCTATCAACAAACATAAAAACTACACACCTAGGGCCCCGCTAAACCATATAGTTGCCTCAAAGCCCTTTTCAGCGTGGGAAGTAGACTTCACCGGCCCCCTCCCAGTTTCAAAGAAAGGAAACAAGTATCTTATAGTTTTCATTGACATCTTTACAAAGTGGATAGAAGCCGTCCCAGTTCCAGCAATAACAGCAGAGACAGCTTCGAAGGCACTTATCTCAAATATTGTATCAAGATTTGGTATACCCGACTCAATACATTCCGATCAGGGCCCACAATTTGAATCGAAACTCTTCGCGCAAATGTGCAGCCACCTTAATATCAAAAAAACGAGAACAACACCTTATCACCCAATGTGTAACGGATCAGTCGAGAGAGCCAACAAAACCATAAAACAGCAACTGCGACATCTTGTAAACGAATTTCAAAACGACTGGGATGAATGCATCGACTTAGTCCTACTTTCCCTAAGATCGTCTTTTAATGAATCCACAAAATTTTCACCATCCGAGCTGGTATACGGTAAAAGAATACGACTCCCGATCGACTTATCATTAGAACGAGATCACCCCATATCTATCCCGCCAGACTATCATGTCCACGTACAAAATCTTAACCAAAAATTGAACAAACTGCACAAAACCGCCTTTATCAACAATTCGAACGCTAATCAACGAAATAAGAGGTACTACGATACGAAAGTAAAAGGCTTATTGTTCAATGTTGGCGAAAAGGTCTTTTTAAAAAAAGTGCAAACAAATAAATTGTGCCCATTATTCGATGGCCCATACATTGTTGAGAAAGCTGACCACCCAACCTACCTCATCAGACATTCCTTAAATCAGCAAATTACGAAAAGAACCCACTTCAACAATCTATATTCAGGAATCAGAGTCTATGGAGGAAATCCCAAAACCGAAGAAGGCTTAGCCCTTTCAAACGACCCCCCCTTGAGACGCTCAGAAAGACTAAAGCTAAAACCTCGCGTGTTCTATCCAAAATAGGGGAGTAATGTCGAGTAATCATAACTATTCGTCAATAGTCGTAATTAGTAGTTATTTACGCTCGTTACAAGATTGTTTTAAAGATGATATAGGCTTTTAGAAAATATGATTGGTGCCTATGCTCGAGCATGGATAAAAGTGCAATGAATAAGAATTTTTGGGTTGTAAAGAATCGGAATTATTGAGTTGATAAAGGAATGTTTTGTGATGGTATGGTAAAATTTTTAAATACTAGAAATGGCTTTGAATATAGAGTTTCTGGAATATATTTTGGTCATAAATGACATCTTTATTCGAGTGAGGTTATGTCACGTTTATGTTGTGATGAATGTCGATTTCACAGGACAGAAACCACATAAATTAAGATTATGCGTTTAATCATGTTCCGATTTTACAAGCTTTCCTGCCCATTTCTGAACAAAGTTGAGAAATCATTCTTTAAACAAATGTGCAATTGCTTAAGAGAACATAAAAAGCTGCAATAAAAACATTTAGCTATTCAAACAAGAAGTGTCACCACCACGAAAAATGACATTCTTGGATTCGACAGAAATAAAAGAAATTTTTTCCAGACTGCATAGAACGGTCCCCGTATGAAATTTAAATAAAGTTATAAACATTTTTTATTTTAGCAGCTCATCGTTAAAAAAATATCATCAATTATCAGCGCCTCGTAAATAATTTACAAATTTTCTGGCATAAGATCTAAGCTCTGTTTTCAAATCCTGGTTATTATTATGAATGTCAATTACCGGTTACCTAAAAAATGATATATGCTGAACATATCTACAATGTTTTCTTTCGATGGCTAAAATTATAAACTAGCATCGTTACGAATCTACATTAAAAAATGATGATGGTAGAGATATAAAATTTCAAAATCTTTTCAAACAATCAAATAATGCCGCGAATTGTTATTAAAATCATTCTTCAAATATTGTAAAATATTTTATGCTGTGTGAATTAATGGTGGCGTTGTGTGTTTTAGAAGAAAAATTCGAAATAATTAACAGAAAAATGTGATATCTTTATTAGACCCGTATTTGTGAAAAAAAAATTAAATAGACACAACACTACACCTGATCTCTATTTTATAGTAGTAATACCAATACAAAAAGGTCGTTCTCTTAGTCAAAAGTATTGGTAGTAGAAAAACGCTTCACTGGGAAATAATATGAAAAATTGAAGTATGTCACGAGATTTAACTCTCGTTTGAAGCCAAACACCTGTTTTAATTCACAAAAAGTGTATGATATGAATGAGGGATCCAATACATTTGCGGGTTATTTCAGCAGAAAATCTTTAAAATTCTATAGCCTAGGACAAGTTAAATACTGTACAGTCGAAGAAGTCTGAAAACCTTTTAGACTCAATACCCAACGAACATATTTGCGTGACAAAAGTTATATTGTCAATCTGTCAACTAACAATGAATTTTAAACCATAAACAATATATTCTCAGATTTAAGGGAATCTCTGAAAAATGAAATTCATATTAGTTCGAAAATGGTACATCAGACAATATCGTCAATGTTCGTAGATCGAAACAGCGCATTTACAAATGCTAATTAAGAGCATCTGCTAAATAGTCCCAAAACTTAGTTCAAAAGGTTTGTATATTAAGAATCAAGTATCGCTGTGGAATCATTAGAAGAATGACATCATGAAATTCGTTTAATGATCTAAATATGACGTATTTAACAATTTAATTGATTAAATGATTATTAGAATTATTAACTGAATTATTATTATATAATCAGTTAATAACTCGAATTATGTTACGTTGATTGCAGATTATAATTCTATCGTTGATGCGACAATCAACGAGTTTTAATTGATAACGTTGACGGTCTAGTAGCTCTTCTTTAAAGTTATCAATAACGCAATTGTCAGCAGTATATTTATCGATTCGGAGAATGAAGTCCTTAATTTAATTGTTTGGAGTTAGTACTCCTTAGCATTAAGTCATAATTTTTTTCAGAACAAAGATGTGCTTGCTCGAGTATCTGACTTCTGACCCTCTTTGATAGTACAATTGTCAACTTATAATGGTAAATAGGTAAAGGTATCGTTATCCTGTGATATTTCGGATATTGTCGGTATTTTTGGAGAAATTGATTATTTGAGGTTTTAAACATCTAAACGCAAAAAATTTTATACGGTTAGAATCAGAATGACTGCATTAATGTGTTATTTTGAAAAAAAAGTTCATTAAACCGTA
Source organism: Thelohanellus kitauei (assembly GCA_000827895.1). Classification (NCBI taxonomy): domain Eukaryota; kingdom Metazoa; phylum Cnidaria; class Myxozoa; order Bivalvulida; family Myxobolidae; genus Thelohanellus; species Thelohanellus kitauei. The sequence continues at coordinate 102,109 of JWZT01000324.1, forward strand.
CATTTGTTATATTTAGACATCCTCGAGATCTCGAAATATTAACAGCTCTTCAAAAACAAGTCATTTTGATTTTGATTTGATTTTTACAGCACAAAAAAGATGGATTTTATAACGATTTTTGTCATTTATTTCGAATTCTCAATTACTGGCAATGAATCGGTCATCATAATTTGTTATATGATAAAAAAAATATTTTTAAGTCAAAAATATGTATTTATTTATATTATGGATGGATCAACTTTTTAAGAGTTTGCCAATCCCAACAAATCAGATAAAAGAAACTTGATTTTCAAAGAACTAATTAAGCTTTTACCAAATTCTTATATTACTATACTGTTTATCAAATTAATATTCCAGCAAGACAGCTGGACAAGAGATATGTGCTTCAAAAAAATGTAATTAAGGCATAACTTAAATTATGTTGTGAGAAATTATATTTCAGAAAAATATGCCCTTTTTTTACACGTTGACTGCCACGGCAATTTTCAGAATTTCAGTCTAAAAAGCAAATTTCATTTAATCATTTTTTATTATGTTCTCTTCCCAAAATCCATCTATCCATATTACGACTTATATGCTACGAGTTTAAGCGTAGCCTTGCGAAAATGGCAAGCAAACACAGTACGAGATAACTCGTAGTCGGCGTCCAAGCAAAGAACGCAATGTACGAGTTATCTCGTAGTTGGCAGTCAACGTGTTAAGCTCTTCGAAATTTCTCGAAATATAGGTAGAGAGGGTAGAATTATCGATATTGTGGATTATCAAATTTACATGGCGAAATATGATATTGAGAGGCGCTTAGGTACAGGATGATTGTTCCGTGGCATCGACAGACACGATAATTTAAAAATATTTTTAGTTCAGGTGCCCAATCGTAAAGACGAAACCATTCTCCAAATCCTAGAACAATATTTTCCACCATGATCTACAATAGCTTCCGATTGATGGAAGGCTTATAATGAAATCAAGAATCTGGAAAACGGGTATACCCATTTAACCTTCAATCATAGACTCAGCTTTATATATCCAAGCAATCGAGCTGGCCATACCCAAAACATTCAAAATTTTTGGATGTCAGTCAAAATAAAATTCCTCTCGATAACCAAAAAAACGTTGAAAAGATCACTACGAATTTCAAGGTTCATTTATAAAAGAATTTAAAATGATAACAGATTTTCAATGCTTTTTCGTGATGAAGGGTCTTTGTATGACCATATAAATTATTAATTATATTTTAAGATGGTTAATTCTGTTTTTTGTCGTTTCGATTGGAATGATCGTTTTCGAAATGTTCGGACCCGAAGTCTTGCAGGATAATCCTACCGTTACCGGTAAATATTTTATATTGAATAATGAATATATATATACAGTCGATTCCGCTTAATTGGGACACCGCATAATTGGGACAGCCGCTTATAGTGGACAAAACTCAGAGAACAGAAATAACACCAAGAAACCAATAGTAAATTTATATGTTTAATTGGGACAAAATTCCGCTTAATTGGGACAGTAAATTTAAGATCACAGTACATATTATGTTAAACATATTCTCAAGGAAAAATATG